>JAQFVV010012446.1:7516451-7678123 GCA_028023455.1 Epiperipatus broadwayi
TTGAAATAGATAAATGCATATATAAACAATGATTGAAATTGTATTATATCTACATATACAAGGGATAACAGCCATAATGCTATCAATATATTATAAGTTTTCTAAACCCCCTGTGAGGAATCATTTACAAAACATAAAAAGCTGAAAAACAAAAACTGTACTAGCCACCCATCAACATTTTTTTTTTAAAAAAAGACAAAGAAATAGTTAAAGAAGAAAAGGCAGATGTGTCTAAAGTAGCAGATCATATATGTATTAATGAACATATATGTTCAATGAGTTAAAGACAAGAATAATGAACAGATAAAAGGTTGCTCTCATGATATTGATAAATAACTTTATAAATCAACCTACTATGAAAATCCCTAATTTTGGAAATACAGCTGGGTCTCGTTTTATGCGCGGATTATTTTAATGCGATTCATATTTCTTCTTAATATCTTTCATATTTCACTATATTTATTAGATATCAAGAAATTTAAATTATTAATAACTTATTTTGACTTGAAATACTTTTTTTCCCCAAAAATATAATGTTATATTAGCAGCTAACGTGAATGGCCTGAAGCTGTATTTAGAATTTTAGCTTCTATGTAAATAACCTATTTATACTAATGAATGAATAATAATAATAAATTTATACTTACATATAAAAATATCGCAATATATATTCAAAAAAATTAAACTTTTAAAACGTATATTTTGTTATATATAACAAAAATAAATAGTCTTTTAGATTTTTAAAATAAAAAATGAAGATTTTATAAACTGAAAATAATCTTTTTAATGATAATGTTTTGATTGAGATCTTATTTTTTTAATATAGAAACAGAAAACCATTAACACAGCACAAGACTGAAAATGGCGCTAGTTGTACATCACATCACGAATAAAAATAAAGTGGCTAAAAGATTTCTCTGGGCATAATTGCTGAGAGATTCTTGACTTCATTTAAGGAGAAGCCACAATACATCACATCACATCGAATCTGATTTCTTACCAGTTTACAAACGAACGCTAGCGGTAATGATTAAAATATTTAAGAAAAATGTAAAGTTAAATACTGTAGTAATAAAAAAAGTTTGTCTTGTATTAATTTTTTTCAAATATTTGAAATTTTTTATTAATCATACTTTATTTGCTTATTATTTTAAAGCGAATTTTAAAGTAATTTTTCTTTGCTTTTATGTGAATTCTGAAAATTACAGCACCTATCCCTCGTTTTTCAAGGTAAATTAAGTCTATTTTTGTGTGATTTTTTTTAATGCGGGTTTTCTGTGGAACCTATCTATTGTATAAAACGAGACCCAGGTATACTCACTAATCTTACCATTCCTGAAATGGAAAAAAAATGGAGAAATTAGGAAAACCCTCGTAGATAAGTATATGCAATTTTTACTGGTTTGCCTTTGACAGAATAATATAATTAATAAGGTCATCATCTTAAATTCAGTATTCATGAATCTAAAGGCCAACAATTCAATTCCCATGCTATTCAGGCTAGCAATGCCTGACGAAAGTATTAATACATTCAAATCCCCTTGCATTGTATACTAATAAATGTGTTGTTAGTAAAAACTAAATGTACTTGAAAAGCTATAAATAAAGTTTGAATTTTTCTAAAAATATTTACCAATTAAATTACTTAATGGAAACAGTCCAATATATAATTACAAAAATTTCACTTAACAGGATTTATCTAGTCTAAAATATAACATTGTATTTAAATTATAAACATATATTTTTTATCAAATATATATATAATTTTAAAAAAGAAAGCTGTCATATAGATCTAAGTGTAATGAAAATTTTAAAATAATTTCAGGCCCCCATATATATAAACATACCATATGATATGTGGTCATATAATGTATGTATTAAGCAAAAATAATCATGGTAATAAAATATTAAATGTGAACAGTTATATCTTATTTAATAATGAAAGCAAAAGCTAAAATTTGATAAGAGATGGAAAATAATATCTCAATCGTACCAAAATTCTTTACCAATATTTATTCTCATAATTATTTATGCCATAGATCTAAACCTGTTGACTACAATAATGTTAACAGTAACAATAGTAATTTTAAGACTGCAATGGGTGTAAAACACCCCACAATATTAGCACATAAGAATATGCTAATACAAATATTAATATAAAAACTATTATAAAAGCCTGCATGAACAAAGATATTTGTAACCTTCAGAAATACTCTTTAAATTTAAGCTAGAACTTACAAAATGTTTTAAAGTATTTAAGACTTTGAAGATGACCCATTACTTGAATGAATTAATAAAGACTACATACCAAAAATAGCTGCTCAAAAAGTAAAACAAAAAGGAAGAAATATACCAGAATATATGCAGGGAAATATTAAAAAATAACCAATTTAGATAAATACTGGATTATGTATATGTAACTGAAAATATTTAGTTAGAAAATCTATAGAAAAGAATAAAAATTAATATCAAACAAAATATTGCAGTATATATGTATAAAAAGATGCCTCTATTAGTAACATTACATCATAAAGAATTCTCCAAAGCAATATATAATAACTATAAAAAAAAAACCCTACTAATCCATAGGTTTATGATATTTAAAATGTCACAAAATTTTAAATACGAAGATCAGAGATGCAATCATTATCAATATTTTAAAAGAAAGAGCGGGAAAAAAAATAAAATAGAAAAATTATTGGCAAAGTTACACACCAAATGTTTAAATGATATTGGATATACCAGATGATTAGAAGAATGATACATTGATATCAATGATTAAAAAAAAAGATATTAAAAATGACAACCTATCAATATGTCATTTATAGAAGACTTTAAAGCTTGAGGTAACCAAACAGGCTTGATTTCAAAGTGAATATAGGAAGCAACCAATGACAATGATATTGTGCATTGGACATTCAGATTACAAAAAAAAAAAAGACTTTTATTTAAACTTTTCAAGTACATCTGACTATTATTGTAATAACACACAGACTAATATAAAATGTTTTGAATGGCATTATTCTCTTCACTTCATCAGATATTGCTGGTCTGACCAATGACATTATTGGCAGAGGAATCAAAAGTAGCAATCTTTAGATTCATGAATGGTGAATTTAAGGTGATGCTCTAAAAAACTAGATTTAAAAGAATAGACTTATTGGTTAAATTGCCTTCTTATATTCAGTATTCGTGAATCTAAAAATCACACGTTCAATTTCCATGTTATTAACTATCACTCGTTAAGTCAACCACATCTAAAGAAGAGAGAATGATACTAGTTGAAATGTGTTATATTATAATGAGTGCGTTATTAATTGTTTTGCCAATAGTACTTTGAAGCTTCAAGGAAAGAATAATCAAAAGAAATCAAAAAAAGTAGAACCAAAAATAAATGCACAACGTATATTGTCTTTTCAAAAAAGAATAAAATAATGACTGATAGTATCTATCTTAGTCGATTAAGATAAACATATATAAAATTAATCAGAGAATAAAATTTGGATTAAGTATTTAGTAAAATCACATTACTATGAACTTGAAAAGAAAAGTTCTATTAGTGCTTAATTATGGGTCTGAGATGTGGACATTTTACAAATGAGCAATACAAAAATTATAAAAAAAACCACTGAGAAGATGTATAGATGTATAATGGAATTAATACTAAGGAAATGGAAGCAAAATGTATAAATACATTGGACTGGCATACTATCAGAAGAGATGACAATAGAAGGATAATTGATATAAAGACTAAACTGCAAATCAAGAGTATAATAGAGAATTAGAAAATGAGATACAAGTTAGCTAAAGAGAAGCGGAAATTGTAAAGACTATTGCTCTTGAATTAATAATGATGATAATCATAATATATGTATATAACATGTACATATGAAGATTATTCATAAAAATACAACCTTGATAAAAAAAAATCTATTATTATAAATTTCAAATACAATTTCTCAGAAATAGTTTATCAAATTTAGTAATGTTTTATAAGGAATAAATTCATATTTCTAATACATGAAAATGTCAGATTACTTTCTCTCCCCCTTTTTTAAATTCAGTTTAAATTCCACAAGTATAATCAGAATTAAAAAAAAAAAAAGATAAGTGATCAGATATGTCAATTTTATCTGCCAATTTAGTTTACATTGGAAAAAAAATCAGATTAATTACATTTTTTTTTTGTTTTATTTACTTAATTTATAAAGAGAAAGTTTTTTTTTTTACCTTAGCTAACAAATCTTAAACATACAAGTTTTAAATTAAGGGTTAATATTGTGCATCATAAAGTGGGTGATATTGCCATCTGGGAATGTTGGAATGATTTTGTGGCTGTAATAACTTCAGTTGCAATTGGGGTCCATTGAATAAAAATGACAATGTGTTGAGGCATAATGAAAAAAATTTTTTTTGAAAAACCTCCTTAGCAAATTTTTCTGCCATTTAACATAGTTGAAGACTTGGTGATTATTTTCAGAATAAGTCTATCAGTGATGAAGTGCACTGACAGGTCTTAACAAGCACGTCATGCATTGTTGGGAAGTTCAGCATGCATTACCAGGATTATGTACATGCAATAATTACTTTAAAAAAATGCATATTCCATACTTTCAATCTTTACTGATTATGGATAAAGCAAATTATACTATTGTTTCAATAAAACAGTACTTTACACATATTTATATTTTTAATGTATAAAAAATATTTATAGACATTTATATAGCTATTATAAAGAATTGATTATTTTCTGATTTTTATTTATATACATTTACTTATATATCTACCATATATATTAGCGCAATACTATTCAAAGTGTGCAGTCAATATCATTGTCACATGAAAACAGGAATATAAATTATAAAAAAAACCTGTTAACCATTAATATTTAATTGTATATATCAAATCATCTGTGTTAACTGATAAATAAGGAATGTGTTAATAAGAAAAAACTAAAATTATTACTGATTCTTAATTGCATATTGATGTATTTTTTTCCAATTAATTATTTCTTGATAAATTTAGTTTGATATTTAACAATTTAATACCAAATTCATATATCTAAGGCTGAGCAAAAACACCCAACAACCCAGTTTAGTAGTTTCATTAAGTCTGTTATTGGTCATTTTATAAGACATTATATATTAAGTTGTGAACACTATTCTAATAAAGAACTATTGCAAAAAAATTTGACTCGGGCAAGAGAAATTGGACTTTCTCAATTATATAAATTGTTACAACTTTAATTTTATGCCTCTACATGATAAATAAACACACACATATTTTTCTTATGGCTGAACTTAAAGAGAAAAGGTAGATTATATAGTATTAAATATTTGAACTATGACTATTTGATCATTCCGAACAATATATTACTGATGTGACTGATTGGCAAAAAAGTTTAATCCTTTTAAAGACTACCATGTCATTGAATAAAAAGGTCATGCTGACAAGAAAGATACATTTTTTTTATCTCATTTTCAAGCATTTAAAGAACAATTTTTGAGACAAACCAACCTTGGCAAAATTTTTTTCATTAACATCCAGACAAGATGAAGATGATATTTTTTTACACTTCATTACTGATTGCTAAATTGGGAAAACTATACACTAGATGAAGAACTAATTCTACTGGCTATAAGTGAGATAAGGTACTGAATTTCTTCCAGAAATAATACAGTACAAAGAAGAACTGATGATATGATTCATTATGTATTTTTTTAAAAATCTTAATTCTTTTTACAGGTTGATGAGTCAACGTTGCCAGAAAATGAAGCTTTATTTTGAGCATATATGCAATTGATCATAGGAAAAAAAAATACCAAGCATTACTATTCACCAAAAATTTGCAAACTGATGTTACAGACAAATCAACACTTCATGCATTTAGAATTTTTTAAAGAAGCATAAATCTCCCCCCCCCCCCCCGAGTAATATCTTCTCAATTGCTACTGATAATGCTGTGTTCATAAGACGATTTGGGCTTTTCTTACGTATTAAAAAAAAAGTGATCCTGAATGTATTCATTACATATCATCAACATTTGAATAAACGTCAATATAAGTCATTATATCATGTCATTAAAACAATCACCAAAATCAGAAGCAATTCACTGGACGGCAGATTGTTTGGACAACTTTGTATTGAAAATGATAAAGAATTAAAATTGCTTGCCGCTTCATACAGAAGTTTGTTGACTAGTAAAAAGTGCCTGCTTGGATCAGTTTATGAATACTTTAACTTTAGTACTAGAATTTACAGAAAACCAAGATGATATTTTTATAAAATTGGATTGATTCCAAAAATGTTATAACTTATTCGACAGACTGACTTGTTTAATAAATTTAATGAAACAAATCCATAGATTTAAAGTGATAAGCTGAGTTTAATCAAACAAAAGATGTTATTTTCATATTTACGGCAAAACTTCTGCACAAATGAAGTCTAGGACGAAGAGAATTCAGATAGTTTCCAAATTTATCAGCAGTAGCAAAACATGATGAAAACTTGCTTACTTATTGTTAGGACTTGTAGACTTTTTCTTTTCAAGTACAAACACAGAAGAATCTTCAAAATTATAATACGTGATAGAAGTGATCACAAATGAAGAATTGAAATTTAAATTCAAAAATGGTTACCAACAATTCAAATTCTGCCTGCAAAAACAGATATCTACATTTCCCCCTAGATTATAGATATCTTTAATTACATTTCCATCATCATATTTAATGAAACATGGATTCAGTGCAGACACAAATCTATTAACTATATATAAAAAAAAAAGCTCAGTGCAGACACAAATCTATTAACTATATATAAAAAAAAAAGCTAACTACAAATAACTAATCTCAGTGATTTACGAATAGTGCTGACCAAATTAAAGACAACCATTGATAAATTTAAAACAGTGCATTAGGATCATCATACTCATTTAAATGTTATTCATAGTTTGGTCTACTTTCCTATATTAAGTGTATGTATATGTACTATGGTTGATTCAAATAAAATAATTTTATAATTTCAGCCTTCTAAGTACTACGTTGTTGAACATAGGTTGAAATAGAGGCTTATAAATGACATTTGATTCATCTCCATTTATTTGCTTTAAGATTATAGATTTCCAGGAGGGTGATCAACAATGTTTTTTTCTAAAAAGTCTGAGATCCCCTGGGTTAGTGGAAAAACCACAACTGATGATCAAGTATTTAACATGTGAGCTTAATAATTTTGCTAAAAAGATTCCTTTGTTATTATTACTAAAAAAATAACACTTTATAGCTTTTGTCGTTTATTACATAATTTAAGAATATACAATTTTATTTGCTTATTACAAATTCTTCTAATGAAGCCCTGCATCATTGCTTGTACTTTGGAACTTCTTTTCTTTCACTGTAATCAATTTGGACTTCTGATCATTGCAAGTCACTTCCAGTATAATTGTTTATTGACTTCAATAATTAATATGCTGTTTCAGTTACGAAAATATTTCTGTAATTTTTTTGTAAACAAACTTTAAGCAATTGTAAACATTTCTTATTCAACTCTTTCTTCAGGTGCAAAGTGCATCACTAAACCATAAGCTCAGGATTCTTCGGAATTATAAAATTTGCTTTTAGGAAATCACTTATTGACACACAAAACATTTTTTATGAATGCATGTATATATTTGTGATAAAATAGAAATGATTAATTCATAGAAGAAAATACATTATTTAAATAACATGTTCTAATAAAATGTATACAAAACTATAATTTAATCTTTAAAAATAAATCTTTACAATGAATTGATAGTTAATCATCAAGAAGATTTGTTAACTTCAATGTCTCAGAAAGAGGCATTATGAATAAGGATTAAGAAAAGATTAGCAATACCAATCTTATTCTAACAAATTATTTTTAATATTTCACAATAATAACTGTTGCTTCATTCTAAATAATTAGCAAATTACTAAATGAGATGAAAAAGAGAATTCGATGTAATATAGAACAGAGGTGCTATGGATAAGAAAAATTGTTTCCAAACTTATTTTTTTGTTTTGATTTTTCTGCTTATGGTATAAATGATGATTCCGAAATGGTTTCAAAATCAAATATTTAATTTTAATATCCTTAGTTCTATTTTCACCAATATATAATAACTGGAAGCACAAATGCAGTTGCAATGGATATAATAATCTATTAAAAATCCAATTATTGAAAAAAAAAACAGAATAGTCAACTAAAAACAATTAAAATAAAGACCAGGTTTTATCATATGATACAATATCTATAAATATAACATATTTCAGAATAAAATTATTCAATAAAATAAAGTACATACAATATCCAAATTTATTATGTATATATAAAAGAATAATTAGAACATAAAAATGGAGGCAAGACTATACATAATGATCAACTTCATATAATTCTAAGTGTCCAATAATAATAAATCATCTATGTTCTTTAATGCTTTTATTACAATCCACTATGACAGTTTCGATTGCCCTAGCAATCTTCTTCAGAACTATAACAAACACAATACAAATACATGAATACAAATATATATGAACATATAATATTACATCCTATAAATATATATACATAAATACTATCCCATAATCATTATTTACATACCCAGATATATCTTTATATATTTCTCTATATAATTAGTATTTTTTTATATATTATATATTTTACTCTTTTCATATAATAATATATATAAATTATTTTTATTTCATTTAAATTTATTCTTATTAATCTTTTAATATTTAACTCTAACTTTATATATAAATACTTTAATATTTTACATTATTATTATTCAACAGTTGAGATTAGGAGATATAATGTTCTGAAGAAGATTGCTGGGCAATCGAAACTGTAAACTGTAGAAAAGAATGGAAAATAAAGCATTGTAAAAGTACCAAAGTGCTTGGATAACTTAGTATTATATAATAACATTCAATATATATCTTTTTTTTGCCTATAATATTTTTTAACTTATTTTTTATATTCATATATCCAAACCTTAATTGCTAAATTCAAATTTAAAATTTTAAAGTTATATTTTAGAAGATCCCTCTTTCTATTTTTTATAAAACTAAACATATTTTACTTTAGAAGCTCCCTCTTTCTATTTTTTACATAACTAAATTTTTTATATCAAAATTTTCTTCAGGCCTAAATCTCTATTTAATACTGGTTTAATATCATTAATATAAATAGCTTCCTTTATTTTCCTATCCCTTTTATTATTTGTAAACTATATTATCCTTATACAATCATTTCCAAACTCATGCCCTGTGTCTAATGTATGTAAATATATCAGTGAATTCTTACAATATTTATGTTGTAATAGTCTTCTATATATTGAATTCTTTGTTTCTCCTACATAATTTACTTTTAGATTATTAATCTGACACTTTTTACAATTAATTTCATATATTCCATTTATTTCTTATCTGAATTTTTATTATAATTACTAATATACTTATTCTCTAAAACATGAATCATATTTTTTCTCTTTT
Organism: Epiperipatus broadwayi; assembly: GCA_028023455.1. NCBI lineage: Eukaryota > Metazoa > Onychophora > Udeonychophora > Euonychophora > Peripatidae > Epiperipatus > Epiperipatus broadwayi. Next base: position 7,525,958 of record JAQFVV010012446.1, read on the forward strand.
TATTAACTACGTTATTACATTATTAAATTTTTTATTAATTTTACCTATAACTTTATTTAAATTCTTAACTACATAATTATTTCCTATCTTTATTCCTACTTTTTTCTTCTTTATTATTATTTATATAATCTATCTTTTTTCTATTAATCTAATATTATCATTTATAAATTTATTTGGATAACTATTATTAATAAATTCTTTTATTAAATCAATTTGTTTAACATAATCTTCTTTACTTAAGCAATAATTTGCTGCTCTATGAATTCTAGAATATATTGTATTTATTTTATACTTTATATTTATATTTGAGTATCAATTAGTTATATTATTATCTATATAACTTTTCTTATGAAATGATGTTTCAACCCTAATTTCCCTTCTTCATATGACTTAATCATCTTTATATCCAGATATGTCAGTATATTATTATCTTCTTTTTCTACAGTAAATTTAATATTTTTATCCATCTTTTTAATATCCTCTATAAATAAATCTACCTGTCTTTGGGTTTTATTAAATATCAATAAATAATCATCTATATATCTTTTAATAAATATTGGAGATTATTATTCACTAACGTTAATTTCTCCAATTCTTCCATATAAATATTACTCAATACTCCACTTAATATTGTAAGGCAGTCGACATAGAAATGTTAAATAAAGCATTGTGAAAGTATATTAACAATATAATTTTTTAGACATACAATATTAATCTAGTTTTCATATATAGCATATAACATAAGATAATGCAAGACTTTATCATAGTTCCAGAAAAAGTCCAATAACTTATGATGAAATATATTAAATTAATATTCTACATCCCAAACTGCATTAATTTTAATTCTAAGTCTTAATTCCTTTTCTATTTTAACTAAAGTTTTATTTTTTATCAGGGATTTTTTTCTTGCTATTTTTTTATAATCAAGCATTTAAATGTGTCAGTTTGTAAAAAAATAAATGAAGTTTACTTGTTTGCAGGAATGATAGCCTGTTACTAAATGTATATACTTAATATTATTCTAGCATTACAACAGTAAGCAAAATTAATAATAGTTTAGGGATTTACGTAAATAGACTACAGTAAATGTTTATACTTAATATTAGTCTAACAGTTATAAAAAAAAAAATATATACAATAATGATAAATTGATCATAAGATAACTTCTTAAAAAAAATACTGAAGCATCACTTAGCAAAGATCAAGTTTTAAAAAAATTTCTCTACATCCAGTAAAATCTCGATCTGTTGTTTTTGAGAGGAAACAAACAAAAACAATATGAAAAATGAAGGTACTAGAAAAATCACTAAAAATTAAAGATATAAAATATAACTTAACTGTAAGATTTATGTACAACTCAAATTTTATCATTCAAAATATTCCATGTTTTGTGAAATGTGTGTGTATATACATATAATTTATTGTAATAATTACATACATTTAAAATATTGGAGTACAGTGACTACGTAATTGCTGCTTGAAAATTTTTATATAAATGTTTCTATAAGCATAATGTAAATAAAGACCTTTAAAGGCATAATTCAAGATTTTATAATCATAAGAAAAATATAATCATTACTAGTTGAAAAAATGTTTATGGCATAAATCAAAATATAAACTTTCCAAAAATATGATGGAATGCGGACCCCCTTCCCCCTGAAAGCTTTTAGTTTTAATAATGCTTCATGTGCTTGGAAAAATCTGGCTGAAATTGAAGTTCACCACCTATTCTTTAATAAAATAGATATTGTATTGTTACAGGGCTAAAACAATAACAAGAAAATGGATATGTAGAGAAAGAATGGTATGCTCGTAATTATCCCTGATGAAGAATGACTAGTGGTGAAAAGTTGTCAATTAATCAACAAAAAAGAATAGAGAAAAAAAAGTAATGTACTTTGTTTACAAACTATTTTTTTGAACCCACAAGCATAAATATTATATGAAAATCATGATTTACAAATGATCAAAGTAATAAAATGGTAGATTAAAGAATGATGCAATTGGGGGGGGGGGGGTAACATTTGTATAAGAACAGTTATGAAGTAAAACACTGATCAAATAGGCAGAAAATGTAATGAAAACAATGTAATAAGATTTCAGAGTATATTTAAAGTTTATTCTCTAATAAATTTAGAAAAAACTTATTTCGCAGTGTATTTAAAACATATCAGAAAATTAAAAGCTAAGAAAACATATTAGATACTAAGATTATCCTAAATACAGTAAAAGAAAAGCATCATATGCAATACCATTCCAAATTTGAAAAAAACTAGTTCCAATTGTATGATATCCTATAATCAACATCAATATTTTATACTAATACTTGTCAAACTTGATATAAAAAACTCTCTCCATACAGTAGTGCTACTCTAAGCAAGACAGTAATCAATGGATGCCAGAAGGCTTGTGCATAAAATCCCTATCTAGTGCCTACTCATCCAATATCCCCAAACTAGTTTCTGGCTTATGGCCTTCGTCAGTGAGAAGCCTTGGATCTGAGAGAACTGCACATAGATCTTAGGTTATGAGCAAGCATGGAAGATAGTGATCATGTGATGTTCAAAGTTGATATCTGTATTTTAGCTTCCTGAATTTTCATGAGAAGAGAAATAATTTAATAAATCCTTCAAAAGTTAAAATCGAAGTGTCTTTTCTGGATGCAAAATTTGCAAGATATGAAAGCTTCTATGACATGCAATTAAGTGAAATTTCCAGGTCATAGCTGATCAGTCATATACACATGCGCGCGCACACACAAACACAAAGCTGTGAACAAAGTTCAGGATCATTTAAAGTACCTTCAAAATGAGAATCATTTTACAAGAACAAGTCTAAAAATTCACAGTTACTTCAGTATGCCAATTTTTCTCTTCCTAAGCTTCAGCAATTTAAAAACATCTTTTGAACTTGTTTTGTCCATTCTGAAGATTCTGTCAATTTTCTGTTTGATTAATGATTATCTTTTTTTTTTTTCTCTCCAACATAAAAAAAAAAAAAGGAAAATGAGATTTAATTTCTTAGTTTGTGCTTTCAATTAAATCAGTGTTTCATGTGATAATCGAATTACTCAGCTCTAAAAAAAAAAAAAAAAACACCACGTGACCTGTCATTAGAAAAAGACACGCATATATATATTCTAACATTTACATGTGAGGTTTTTTTTTTAATTTCAATTTTAAAAGGTAATTTTTTTACTATTGAAAAAAGATTGCTGATTCATTATACATTAAACATCCAATATAATTTACAAATATAGATGTGTGTTTACAGTTGAATAAATCTGCAATACTGCAATTCTATTAAAAATAAATGTCTGATATTAAATTTCACTAAAAATTATAACATCAGGTGTGGAAAATCAATATTATCCACATTTTAATGTATATTCAAAAATAAAGTATGAAACAATGATAATACTTCAATTAATTATTCATAATTTTAGTAATTAACATTTCTTTAAGGAAAAGAAAAAATGTGAATGATATATTTGTCTACATTAGATGATAAATTATCAAACGGTCAAACTAAAATTTTATATTTTTATCCTCCAAAAAAAAAAAAAATTACTTAAAATTTCTCATAATTGCTAATATTTTATAAGCTATTGATTTTAAAATTATTTTTAAATATCATAAAAAAAAAAAAAAATTCTTTAAAAGTTAAATTACCTAATATCAAAATTTTAAAAATGTTATCTGTTTCTAGTATTTTTTTTTTGCTTTTTTTAAAGATTAATAAATTTTTATTTATTTAATTTTCATACTATGGCATTAGCCAGATCAAAGCAATTATGAAGCTATACAAAAGTATTTCTTTTATAAATAATTATATACAATCAAATAGTAAATTACATGCATCTCATTCACTAAACTGTACTTTTAAGCCAATAAACATCACACGATCATCATTTCTTGTGCTTGATTATAACTGTTATTAAAACAGGCAAAATTCTCCATACAGTATTGCCACTCAGGGCAAGCCAGAGTAATCAATGGATGCCAGAAGGCTTGTGCATAAAATCCATATCTAGTGCCTACTCATCCAATATCCCCAGACTAGTTTCTGGCTTGTGGCCTTCGTCAGTGAGGAGTCTTGGATGTGAGAGCACTGCACCTAGATCTTAGGATCTAATGCCTGTTTTAATAACAGTTATAAGCAAGCATAAGAAATGGTGATCATGTGATGTTTATTGGTCTAAAACCAATCCTGCCAAATAGAATAGTGATGGCTATGGTTATTGAAGAACCAAAGACACCAAAATGTATGGGTACTGAACTGAGTTCAGACCTATATGACTATATAAGCTAATGAGCTTAGATTGAAAATATTATTGTATTTTCAGTGTAAGACTCATAGTTTTGTAGTTAAGTAGAGATGAAAGGTGGCTGCTAGAGGGTTGCATTATCCTAAGATTTAGGTGCAGGGCTCTCAGATCCAAGGCTGCTCACTGATGAAGGCCACAAGCCAGAAACTAGTCTGGGGATATTGGATGAGCAGGCACTAGATGGGGATTTTATGCACAAGCCTTCTGGCATCCACTGATTACTCTGGCTTGCACTGAGTGGCAATACTGTATGGAGAGTTTTGCCTGTTTTAAACTACTTTGTAATGAAGATAGGATTATGTACAACAATAATGATTACAGAAAAAAAGAAAAACAATTGATATACAAAATTATTTAGTAAAAAAATAAATAAAACATGAAAATAATATATTTAGCAACTAAACCAATATGCAAAGAGTAGGGCTTATTTCTAAAAGCTAAGTATATGAATTAACTCTTGATATTAATTCATTACAAACAGAAAGAGTGAAGATCACTAAATACCAATCTAATTAAACTAATTTATGGTTTATTTTTGATATTTCAGATTCATTATAGAAAAGCTTATTCCATTTATCATTCATTTTTAAAATCTAATTACATTTTTTACTATTAAAAATCATACTGCATTGTGTTTTCCAGAAAATTTTTTAGAGCATAAAGAGAACTATTATATGGGCTGAACTTTTTAATACAGTTTAATATTTGATTCTTAAGATTTGTATCTAGAATTCAGAAGAGAAGCTTTTTAGGTAGAAGTTTCATAATTTTCAAGAAGTAAAATTGTTCCTCTCCCATACTTTTTTTTTTTTATACAATAAACAAATTGGATCTTCCCTGACATTTAGTTATTCATTTGATATATTTTGAAAGGTTAATTCTGTGCAGAAAATGTACAATGCATAGCAATCTTTATTATAGTCATTTCAAATAGGATATATACTCACTAAATTCTCCATCGGAAGTCATAATTGCCTTTGCATCTCTTCTTATGCATAGCTTCACAAAAGTTTAGATAATTCAACAATAATCCCATAATTGAATAAAGAATATTGAAAGATGAGCGTATATGAATGCTGTATTCTTTAATATTTCTTTAGCCCATTTTATTTTTTAATTTAACATGATGCGATTACGAGGTCTTCAATGCCTTTAGAATTTTGCTATAGAAATTCTTATATCATAAGGAAGAGGCTAATACTATTTGAAGCATAGATGAAAAAGATTATTCAATCTTTAAAAATAAACAATTTGTCTACTTACTATCATTAATAATTTACTAACATTCTTATTTAAATATATGTATAGTATATATACTTTAAGCTAGATGTAATTAGTGGGGATTTGAATACATAAATGAACACTTTTATTGTGCGTATTAAGAAAAGCTTATGTATTCTTTTAACATAGTATGCTTAGCATGCTTTCAACTAGCTTGTAGTCATAATCATAGCAGTACCACTTGGGAGTGAATTATGTAATTTATCAAGATAATCTATATCTTAACCCTAAAGAGTTGCAACATATTCGTAATTAGGACTGCTATCTATTCAAGCTTTATGTCTGCAACTAGAATAAATCACTAATTAAATGTTTAGTTTTGCTGTTTGAATTTCAAATATTTTTCTTTTAAAATAGAGTTTAAAAATTTTCTTAATTGTAAACTTTTATCAACAGCAACATCATCTAAAAAAAAAAAACCCAATGATTTAAAGAGATTTTAAATTTTAAAAAAATTTGAAATATATTTATCTATATATGTATTATATTTTTTTCTTTCTCATTTATCTCAGCTAAACAATTCAAGATTGGCTTTCCAATGAATAACTCTACTACTAAGCCAATAATGCAGGTAATAGGTATCAAATTTTTTACACAAAATCAGAGTTGGTAATATATGTAATAAACAAGACTTATTATAAATAGGTAAGATAAATACATAAATAGCAAACTAACAAATACAATGACAGTTTTCTTCCACCAATATATAAAATTTTAAACTCATGATTCAACAGATATGCTGGATTGTCATATCATATTTTTGCTATTTATTTCTTGTAGGTTCAATGAATTTGTTTCTTGAATTTTCCCTTTTCTAAATTTTCTTCTCAATGTGAAAGTTCAATATTTTGAAATTAAAATGTTTAATACTATATTTCATAATCACAAAACTTTTAAAATGAAGTCAGTTCATTAAATAATTATATTCTATTACATAGTTAAATTGTTTTTTAACTCCTTTCAGTCAAAAATATCTGGATTTACTAAGTTCTTAATACCAGAGATAAAAATTGTAATAATCGTAAAAAAAAAAAAAAATAACAAAATGATTGGCTTCACGGTTAAAATGATCTAATTAGCCAACTTCCTCAACTGTGTTCAGTGACAGTGAAATATATAGCAAAAGTTTTAGATTTACATGAAGAAAGAGATGATAGAAAAAAAATTCAAAAAGTAACTCATTAATAAACCACAAGTGTTTAGTTTGAAATTCTAATAACATAACATAACCAAATTTGTATCATCATTGATCCCATTTAAAATTTTAATATTTACTGAAGAAAACAGCTGAAAGCATTATAAACTAAAATCCTCCCTCTTAATTTATATGCATTTAAATATTAGTCTTATATATATATATATTTACACATACACACAAAACAAACAAACCCTAATGTAAATCACAATTGACTGAGAGCTTCTCATATTAAAAATCTAAAGTCCAAAATTTATAAATCCTAGCTATGTTTTAGTAATATTTACTTTACATTTAAATATAACAAATCTTTATGCTTAATTAGATCTTTCTAAGAGCATCCTGTGTTTATTTTTAGAATTTATTCTCCAAATATTCTAAAAATAGAAAAAAATAACATTCAATCAATCAGTAGAATAAATTTTAACTAGTTCTTGTACAATAAAAGCAAAAAGGCTTCTTTTTTCTTTTTTTTCGCAAAATGTTTAATATTGAATATATTATGTTAAATTAAAATTCCTCAACATAAACATATCTGCAAAAACAAACAAAAAAATTGCCATTAACCTATTCCACTACTTTTCTAGGTTAAGATAATCAGCCACAGTCCTCTAAAATAAATTACCTAAAAATGTGCTGATATTTAAATCATAATAATCTCAACTTCTGTATGTTTGTAAATTGTATTTTAAAAAACAATATCTGGACAAAATAAAAAATACCATTTTAGTTAAAATACCTTTTCAAGTTTATCAATGTCTAATTTCATTCTCTTTTATCATGCCATTGATCAGCCTATATATTTTTTGGGTTTATGATCATTTATTCCTTGCTCTATACTTTTTTTTGAGTTTATAATCCTTTTTATTCCTTGTATGCATTCTTTCTACAATTTGCTTCTCATATATTTTTCTGATATCCTTTCTACTAGCTTGCCTTGTTATCCATTCTTTTAGTTCATGACAATGTCAATTGTTTTTATTTTCTTTCTATATTTCTTAAAAATTGTTATATAATGTCATTTCAAAATCTAATTTCCATGATATCATCATGCTTTTCTAATCACATCCAATTCTATAGTCACAAATTTCATTATCCTTGATGCATATCCTAGAAATTATGAATACTATGCTGGAGATGGTTTTTAACTACTAGTAAGTAGTCTTCCAAGCAAGACATATCCAAATTGAAGAGTTAAACTAAGAAATGCACTTATTCTCTAAGTTGAAGAATAAAATGTTGAATTAGTTCTCCATGTAATAAAAGAATATGAACAACAATTAGGCAAGATTATTAACATGATTAAGATATTCACTGTGTCAGATCCATAACCTGGAATTAAAATTTAAATATAGCTTGGAAATTTTTTTCACATAGCTGAGAATTTCTGAAGAAAGTAAAGCACAATTTTTTTTTTTATAGATAACCTGCAGGCAGACGATCAAGTTAGCTTTCCATTATTTGTTAGAAAAAATGGAAATCCTATCATTCTTAATTGCTAGGCACAAGTCCCAAAATAAAATCAATTGTCGTATAAGTATCAATATACTGAACATAAAAAAGGCAAATAGATTGAAATATATAGCGTTTATTACTTTTGATAAAAGCATCGATAATAAAACGGCAAATTTTTGAAAATCTTATAACCAAGATCAAAGTTAATTGATGTATACAGCTAATAGAATAACTGACAATTAATAACTTAATGGTCAATATTTACATAAATCTTAAGATATTAAATACATTAAATATATAAAACAATTTTTTCCATTAAAACATTAATGAATTAAGTTTTGTTTGAAAACTTCTGCATCTAAAGATTTGCAAAAAAAAAAACAAAACATAAATCTTTTAATAGTATTTAAAACGTAGTCAATATACATATCGTATTTAATCAGAAAATATCAATTTAAATAATTTTTGCGCGTAATTTAAAGTTATATAAATTATCATTTCCGCATACTAGTTAAATAATTTTGTAGTCTTTTTATTTCTCTATTTTATTTATTATTATATAAAATATTGTAAGTAAAATAGGTCTAAAAATTAAATTGTAACAAAGAATGTGAAAATAAGGGTTAGTTATCGGCTAAGTGCAACAAACTTTAAATCAAGAGCATTTAATCACATGACGAAAGAAAAATATGAATGAAAGCAATCTCAAAAATTAGGCTAGATAATTATGCCGTACATGTATTAAATTTACAACGAATATTTTCAATTCGTTATTGATAACTGGAGGTAACCACACTTCAGGATCCAGGTCTCATATGACATCATCACATTACAAAACGTAAACAGAGAATATAATAATACCACAGATGATTAGATAATGGCTACAGTAACCATTTAAATTTCGAAATTTTATTACATTATGCAATATTACTGATTTATGGCAAATTAGCAAAAATAAATATTATCGCCTATTTCCTTACTAGCAAATTATAACAAACGTTATTTTTCGAAACAAAGTTATCAATGATTACAATTTTTATTTTTTTTTAAAAAAAATAACTTACCAAATTACGTTTGGTTTCTCGTAGAAAATCTTCCATTTTCCAAACAAGTACTAAAACGCTATCCTAAAATAGTTTCACTGACTGAGAGTTATAGTTGTACGCGAAAGGGGTCGGCGACTCCATTGTAATGTAATACAAACGTATAAATACAGCAAACGACAAAAATGGCTGAGTCAACTTCTCGTCTGATATCGCGCAGATTGTTTCCCTTGAAACCGAAGCCACTCCTCTCGTTTCAGCGATGTTTTTGCCGGGTATTTTTTCAATACCGACGTAACTTACTTTTATTGATTCACTAAGAAGGTATAGAAAAAAAAAAATCACATTTAATTTTATCTAATCAATAAAAAACTAATTATACATAATTTTCTTTATTTATTAACTGTATTAAAGTGTTAATAAAATTAAATTATTATTTTTTTTTGCTTTGATAGTTGGATTTTATTACACTGTAAATAAGATTTTAATTGAAGATAAACGCTGACGGTTAAAATACTTTTCTTGTTCAATTGAATTTGAATTATTTCCAAACCACTTTAAATATTCTTTGTTTTATAAACAATTATTTTTACAAAACTGTAATTAGTTAGCATTTACGTGTTGATATTTAATTGTAAAAAAAAATCAGATCTGTAAGCATTTGTATACATAAGCTTCTCAAAACAACTCTAGCTATCTAATGTTAGAATGAGGTAAATTTTATATGAAATGAATTATAATGGAATTTATGATAGATACTTTATATTCCTGATAGCTATTAAGACTAGAACGGTTTTAATTACTCATTTTTCTTTTATCGAACTTCAGAAAATATACTGGTTAACAGAATCTGAAATAAAGTACCTGTCTACTTTTTAATAAATATTTTTTTCTATAATCTTGTTCTGGATGTAAATATATTAATATTGATAAAAAAATGTTTTAAAATTACACTAATAATAATAAAGAAAATTTATTGGAAAAAAAAAAAAATTCTGACGAATCAAAGAATTTTAACATCATTTCCCTTGAATCAGCTATCATATAAACATATTTTTAGTCGAATAAATTATTATTCCTAATTTTTGCCAAAAGTCAATTTATATAAAATAATATTAATATCATCTATGTTCTTTATTACTTTTTACAATACTTTTTTACAACCCACTAATGACGGTTTCGATCGCCCCAGCATTTGTCTTCAGAACTATAACAAACAATACAAATACATAAATACAAATATACATGAACATATAACTTTATATTCTATCTTATCATCATTATTTATAAACCCACATATATCTTTATGTACATCTCTATGTAATTGTTATTATTGTTTCATTTATTTTATTAATTTTTTAAATATTTATAACATATATTCTTAGTTTTATATTTTACATATAATTAAGATTTGAAATACCAGGCACTCTTATACCTGGAGCCTAATTGTAAAAATAGGGGATTTGAACTCAGACTTTTAAGCCTCTTCATTATCCATACTATCTCATACTACTGATACACATGACCACACACATGCAAAAAATATAAATAATCACCAATATCCGTATTTCGTGCTAAACCAGCACTCATCAATTTGTCCAGATTACCATCTCTCATTCATATATATGATCAGTGCTCGGTTTATATTAAGATAGCAAATCCTTACACTTAATGGACAGACTTCAACCTACTCCAACATCCAACTCTTCAGCCATTGAAAATCTGATGATAGAATTCCCAAATCCCATGCTGATGCCAATATTGTTGTCATGCCCATGTTGACCTCAAGTCATTCTGACCCTTACGTATAGGACAGTATCCATTTAAATACACCTGGGTCTCATTTTACGCGATAGATAGGTTCCTCAGAAAACACGTGCAAAAGAAATTGCACAAAAATAGACGTAACTTACCCTGAAAAAGGGGGGATATGGACTGATTTTTCAAAAATCGCATAAAAGCAAAGCACCAACGTAAAATTACTTTAAAATTCGCGAAAAAAAAAAAAAAGGAAATAAAATATGACTAATAAAAAATTTCAAATTTGAAAAAAATTGATACAAGACAAACTTTTTTTAACTATAATATTTAATTTTATTCAAAACTATATTTTTATGCATAATTTACAGTACAGTATTGTAATTTACATTTTTTTATACACATTTTAATTATTATTGCTATTTGCCGATAAACAGGTTCATTTGCGACTGGTAAAAAATCAGATTATTCACAAGAGGAAATACAACTAGCGCCAACTTCACTCTCATGTTGTGTTAATTGTTTTCTGGTGACAACGTAATTAGTAATTAATCTTTAAGATGATGATTTTATTAATTGTTTATGAAGCTCGCAATATCCAGATATACAACCATTTAGCTCTCGTTGGAATTTAAGAGCATGTTCGTGATTAGTGTCATTAATAAGAAAATAATTTGCCAACTGATTAGAAATTAACACGCACAATGTTTGAACAAATTTACATTATAATCTTGTAAAATTTAATGTGTGTATACATAAAATGTGGAAATCATGATTTTAATTTCATTATTGCATAAAATCTTACTATTATAAAGCGCTGAAAATATTGAAATTACTAAGATGAAAGTCAAATTCCAATAATGTGCTATTACTTTCAATGTGACGTAAGTGCGCGAAATTTATTATTTAAAATAATAGCGCATTATCGGAGTTCGACTTCCGAAGAAACATGAATCGTGTAAATTCAAAATCATGTTAAATAAATTGCATAAAATGAGACCCAGGTGTACATAGAAGAGGGATTGACCTCAAGTCACTCTGACCCCTCATGTATAGAATAGTATCCATTTAAATATGTAGAAGATGGATGGGCCATCTCTCTTCTATGTATTTAAATGGATACTGTTTTAAATGTGAGGGATCTGACTTGAGATCAACATGGGCATAACAACAATATTGGCATCAGCATGGGATTTGGGAATTCTATCATCATATTTTCAATGGTATGGATGGCTGAAGAGGTTGGAGTAGGTTGAAGCCTGTCCATTAAAGTGTAAGGATTTGCTATCTTAATGTATTTTAGATATTTTTATGTACAGTTATCTAGAACAATAACAACCATAAATAAATAAATAGTTAATTGACAACATACTCATTAACTTTAGAATTATTTAATTAAAAGGGAAATAATATTTAATTTCTGCATATGTGTTATTTTTATTGCAATATCAAGCACTAAAGTTTATATTTTATTAAAATGGTGATATAAGAAATCTCAAACATTAATTTTTTAAATAATAATATGAATAATTTAATATGTGATAATTTAAAGAGTTGTTAAAAACAGAAAAATATAAAATCAAACAATTTCTTTTGTTCTCTCTCTTCAATATTTACTAGTATTAAATTTAGTTTTGAAAAATGTACTGAGAGAAAAACATTTTCTCTTCAGTGGATTATTTAACTATTTTAATTTTTGAGAGAGATAAAGTAGATAAAGTTTTTTGTTTAGTAATATTTTTAAAAGAAAAAAAAATAAGAATTTAATGTTTTTGTTAAATTTTACTTCAACTAGAGTAATTTTTTTCCTTTTTTCTTTCTTTATATTTCTTCATTACATCAAGCAGTGTTTAATTAACTCCTTATTTTTTTTTTTTTTTCACTACAAGAAAAAAGTAATTAAAGATAAATTTCAAAACTATGATTATAATTTTTTTTTAAATTAAAAAAGTGAAAATCAAGTACAGGGAATTTTCTTTGACTTGTTTTGTAATAATAAAAAGAGAAGGGAAATAGTTGAACAATTGTTTTTGTAAAACTTGACCTAATTGGTTAATATTAAAGTTTAACATATAGGAACAGGATGATGATTTGTGGGGGATATACTTGTTTTAAAAATAGGAATGTGAATCAATCAGAAAACCTTAATGTCTTGTAAGAAGCAGCCATTCCTGACCTAGTTGTTGAAGAGGACAGTCAGTTCCTGATTAAGATGTTGAAGGCACAGTAGCAAAATTTAGCTGTGTAGAACACACTATAAGTTTAGAAAAAAATGTTTCATAAAATGAAAATAACTATATGTTAAATTTAACTAGAAACTAATCATTATCTACCTGCTTCGTTGAAGAAAAATGTAAAAGAAGATACCTCTGAAGTAATATGAAAACTTTTTTCCAACCAAAAGCATGAGTGTCCTTATCTTTATGTGTATAGTAGTTTAGCCAGACCTGGACAATTATTAGAAGAAAAAAATGGAAAATTTATTTTTGTGTGTTAGCCTAAAACTATTTTATGGTAAAGTGGAGAAATTGACAGTGTACATTAGTAGCCTGAAATTGAGAAGCCATCAAAAAGGAACGCCACATGGAAACTGGAAATTATAAGTATCAAAGAATTCAAAAAGAAATCAAACCATGATACAAGATATTTTCTTTAATATGCACATTACATTTAAATTTATAAAGGAGTTTTTTTAATAAAGTGACAATTAATAATAATTAATTTTATTAGTATTTTTTTTCGATTGAAATATGTTTTTTATATTATTTTCCTCTAAAATTGGAAGGATTTTAGCCAGTTTAAAATCGTTTTTACAAATCATACTAGTTATAATGAATAAAACAATTCTGAAGATAACATTTTTCTTTGAAATATGCTTTTTTATTCATTTATTATCCTGCCAAAATTACAAAAAAGGATAACTGAATTAAAATGTCTTTATTTTCCAGCTTTTTTTATCTAAAGAAATAATGAAAGCAAAAGTTAATTAATTTAAGGAATAAAATTCAATTGGTTAATTATTATTTTTATGAAACTATACTTTTTGATAAGAATATATGAATTTGAATTATCATGTCATTTTTTCCTAAGATTTTTTATTAATAATCAGTTAGTTTATTAAACAATTGTTTAAAATATATTCTAGTCTTAATGGCTTTATTTATCCAGTTATCCATTATATGAATTGGAAGTGTGAACTTGATTTGAATATAGCTTAGTATTTTAGGGAATTTAAATTATTCCAGGAAGACTATTTAATTATAGTAGAGTAAATCTATAAATTATTTAGAATAAGCTGTTATATGTATTTATTTCTTGTTCACAATCACAGTCTCTAGAATTCTTGCTTCCTGAGCTAGTTTAGGAGAATAATGGTTCCATAAATGTTAGGGTTTATGTTGCTATTTGGATATCCAGATGATAACTCTGGTGGTGCAAAGGTCCTTTCACTAAATTTTTTATTAGAAATTAAATTTATTGCTTGTCAATACACTAATAGTATTATGTGACCAGAACATTGACGATGACCAAACATGTTTCTGTCCCAGAATTATTTTTTATTATTATGAATGATGGATTCACACTTAGGTATGTACACCCAGGGTGTTGTGTTATATTCTGCCATGATTTTATCAGTGATTAGATAAGTAGTCTGTTTATAATGGATCACTTTTCATTCACAAGGTTGATGATTAGTGACTGACTGTTAATTATTAATTGATTGTTGTTGAGTTTATTTTTTTATAATGCAGGAGTAGTTTGTTAAAATTTGTAAATTATTACTTAAGGTTAATATAACAACTTATTTCATATTTCATGCTGATTCTCTCCTTTATCCTTATAGTCTATATTCATATATATCAATGAATACATCAAACTTCTTTTTAAAACTTGTTTTTATATGACTATAACAAAAATAAAATACATCCAACATTCTGACTATTTTATATAGTCTTTTTCAAGGAACACTAAAAAACAAAAATATAAAAAAATACTAAAAATTCTCTTTACCTCAACACCTTTTCTATTACAAACAATCTCAACATAATCAAATTTTTTACATTTATATACCCATCCAAAAATATCCTAAAAACATTTAATTAACAAACCTATTATTATTATTATTTTCATTAACATCCTGTTTAATTCAGGTTTAAATTCACTAATGTAAATTCCTTCATTTATCACTCTTTTATGGCATGACTTTATACATGCTAAAGGAATTACACCTGGATCTCATTTTACGCAAGATAGGTTCCTCAGAAAACATGCGCAAATGAAATCATGCAAAAATAGACCTAACTTACATTGAAAAAGGGGGGAATGTGATTTTTCAAAATTTGCGTAAAAGCAAAGCACCAACGAAAAATTACTTTAAAATTCACGCAAAAAAAAAAATAAGGAAATAAAATATGACTAATAAAAAATTTCAAATTTGAAAAAAATTGATACAAGACAAACTTTTTTTAACTATAATATTTAATTTTATTCAAAATAATATATTTTTATGTATAATTTACAGTACAGTAATTTACATTTTTTTATACACGTTTTAATTATTATCGCTATTTGCGGAAAAACACGTTTTTTTGCAAGCTGGTAAAAAAAATCAGATTTTTCACAAGAGGAAATACAACTAGCGCCAACTTCACACTCATGTTGTGTCAATGGTTTTCTGGTGACAATGTAATTAGTAATTAATCTTTGAGACGATTTTATTAATTGTTTATGAAACTAACAAC
This sequence comes from Epiperipatus broadwayi, assembly GCA_028023455.1. NCBI lineage: Eukaryota > Metazoa > Onychophora > Udeonychophora > Euonychophora > Peripatidae > Epiperipatus > Epiperipatus broadwayi. The sequence continues at coordinate 7,541,759 of JAQFVV010012446.1, forward strand.
TAAAAATTAAATTCTTATTTTTGTCTTTAATTTTTTAATTTTCAATTCCGTTTAAATATCAAATTTCACATCACATTAATTTCAAGTCACCGTAAGTAATTTTTAAATTGTTAATTACAATTAAAAATCAGATTTTAATTTTTAATTGTCAAATTTAATTGTGCCCATTGCTATTACTCACCTTTTAGAAATAAACTTGTGGACACTAAATGATTAATAATTGATTATGTTCTTTTTTAAAAAGCAAAAACAGAATATGATTTAAAATGCAAAATTAACATGCACAATGTTTGAACAAATTTACATTATAATCTTGTAAAATTTAATGTGTGTATACATAAAATGTGGAAATCATGATTTTAATTTCATTATTGCATAAAATCTTACTATTATAAAGCACTGAAAATATTGAAATTACTAAGATGAAAGTCAAATTCCAATAATGTGCTATTACTTTCAATATAACATAAGTGCGCAAAATTTATTATTTAAAGTAATAGCACATTATCGAAGTTCAACTTCCGGTGAAACATGAATCGCATAACTTCAAAATTGTGTTAAATAAGTCCGTGTAAAAAGAAACCCAGGTGTATATCAAAATCTTTATGTTTAAAATTATTCATATTATTGTAAATAGCAGAATTTTTATCACTTAAATGCTGTTTTAATTCAGTTTCCAATTTATTATTTGTAGTCTCAACATATGACATCTCTTTATTCTTTTTAAAACAATTCAAACATTTTATTACATCAACTGAATTCATAATCTCTAAATTATTACATTCCCTCTTATTATTAATTTAAAAATGTAAACTGGATAAATGAAAACATTATACTTCTTATTAATTATTTTAAATAATTTTCTAACTTTAACAAAAAAATCTTTGGATATATTGAAACCAATATAAATTACCTTTTCTCTATCTTATTTAATCTTATTCTATTCTTTATTTTATCAATATTTTTATTAGAAAATAAATGTTTAATAATATCTCTAGGATAATCATTTATGAAACACTCATGCTTTATCATATTACTCTCACATTTAAACAAATTATTATTTGAACATAATTTAATTGCTCTAAGAATTTTATTAATAATATTTATTTTACTATGATTATCAATATCTGAAAACCAATTATTTAATACCCCCCCCCCCAATTTTTTTTTTTATATATACAGAAATTTCTATAATAACATTACTATTATTACCAATATACTACTATATATAGAAAAAACATTGTTTGGATTATTAAATAATTGGTTATCAGATATTAATGACCATAGTAAAATAAATATCAATAAAATTCTTAGAGCAATTAAATTATGTTCAAATAATAATTTGTTTAAAGGTGAGATTAATATGATAAAGCATGAGTGTTTTATAAATGATTATTCTGGAGATATTGTTAAACATTTATTTTCTAATAAAAATATTGATAAAATAAAGAATAAAATAAGATTAAATAAGAATAAGAATAAAAAAAAGATCATTTATATTGGTTTCAATATATCCAAAAATTTGTTTGTTAAAGTTAGAAAATTATTTAAAATGATTAATAAGAAATATAATGTTTTTATTTATCTAGTTTACAAAAAGAAAAGAAGTTTTAATAATAATAATAAGGAATTTAATAATTTAGAGATTATGAATTCAGAAGACATAATAAAATGTTTGAATTGTTTCAAAAAGACTATAGAGATGTCATATGTTGGGACTACAAAGAATAAATTGGAAACTAGATTAAAACTGCATTTAAGTGATAAAAATTTTGCTATTTACAATCATATGAATAAATTTAAACACAAAGATTTTGAAATAAAATTTTTAGAATGTATAATGTCATACCATGAAAGAATGATAAAGGAAGGTATTTACATTAGTGAAATTAAACCTTAATTAAACAGAATGTTAATAGAAAAGAAAAAAGAAAATGATGGGTTTGTTAATTAAATGTTTTTAAGATATTTTTGGATGGGTATATAAATGTAAAAAAATTGATTAAGTTGAGATTGTTTGTAATAGAAAAGGTGTTGAGGTAAAGAGAATTTTTAGTATTTTTTAATATTTTTGCATTTGTTTGGAATATGTGATGTAGTGTTTCTTGAAAAAGACTATATAAAATAGTCAAAATGTTGGTGGTATTATATTTTTGTTATAGTCATATAAAAACCAAGTTTTAAGAAGAAGTTTGATGTATTCATTGCCATACTTAGAAAATTATGAACTATTTTGAAAAGAAAAAATGTGTAGATAATATTTTAAATACATTAGTCTATATTCATTGTATTCACTGTATTCTTTTATATTTATTCATTATATTTGATAATTTAGTCTCTCATGCAAATCATTGATGATTGTGACCATTGACCCCAATCCTTCTATATCATTAAAATATGGGTACCATCAACCATTATCAATCCACTGCAGGATGGTCTCTCCAAGTTCAATCCATCTTCTTCGATCTTTAGCTTCTCTTCTCCACGTCATCCCTGCACACTTTCTTATTTCATACATCCATCTCACATGTTGTCTATTTCTGGGTCTTTTACAATTTCTTTTAAGATTTCAATTGTCCATCTATTATCATCTCTTCTAGCAATATATCCTGCCCAACTCCACTTCAGTCTTTTAATTTTTTCAATAAGTTCAGTTACACCAGTTTGTTCTCTTATCCATATATTGCGTTTTCGATCTCTTCTTGTTACTCTGAACATGCATCTCTCCATAAAATAAAGATTGATTATGATGAGTTAGAAGAAGTTAATAGCTACAAATACCTTGGTCAGATTATTAATACAGATTGAAACATAATGGGTGAAATTAATTACAGAATTAAACTTGGTTGGAGTACTTTTGGTAGAAATAACTTGATACTAAAAGGAAATATGCCCATATGTTTGAAAAGGAAGGTTTTTAATAAATGTGTTTTATCAGTTTTTACTTATGGATCTGAGACTTGTGCACTTAATAGAAGAGCAATACAGAGACTTCAGACCACTCAAAAAAGTATATGGGTATATGTGTCTGAATATCCAAATAGTTCTCTATATTATTATTTGGATGATACAATCTCAATAACAATACACAATTTCAAACTGTTGTCAAGGCAACCTTTTTTAACACACAATTTTATATATATATATAATTCTTTGTTTTTTACTTGTGTCTAATTTGTTATGAATCAAATTTATATAATTTACTTCTGTTTACAATTATATACAGTAGTCAAAATAATGTTTACTCATTTGGGCAGTATGTTAAATAGTTTTAGTTTTATAATCAATATTTTATATCAGTAGGAGAAAATTAGCTTTTTTGATGTATCACCTAAAAAAAAGGTAACATCAGTTCATCTTAATTATATTTGACCATGATCTTTAACTTGTGTTTACCAGAGTCTTTTACAGTTACTTTTTGGTCATTACATTGTTATTCAGTATAAATGAAAACTTGTAGATCATTTATTTTTTCCTGTGTTTTGGCTATAAATAGTTTTATAGATTACTATCATCAATCTCTTTCATCTTTTCAGGACAAAAGCAAATACATTTATCCAGTTTCAGACACTACTTTGGTTTGATGGATTCTTGGTTTTTAAATCTCATTCTTTTATTCCTATTACTTACAATCTTTTTATTGATGTTGTATTTATTGTTTTTTCCAAATGTTTCAATTAGACAAACACTTAAATTATCCAAGAGTTATATATATATATATTGAAGCAGTCGATGTGTAATCATCATCGAGCTTCATGCTTCACCATCTACACTAACCTCCTGTGGGGGCTGCAATCAGACCTCACTATAAATATATGCAATTCACCCAGACACTGTATGCATAATGATTACAGAAATTAATAAAATTAAAAATATTTAGTAAAGTAAAACAGTAGTGTGCATGATGCATATATATATATATATGAACGAAGCAATAATTCTATTAATATTTATTGCTGAAAATTAGACGTTTTGTTAGATAAATTGTAAATATCTTTTTATATATTTGTATTTAATTAAACTATTGGAATGTAACAACAAAGAAAAATGAGGAAGGCTTGAAATATTGAAATTATCTTGATCTATAGTCAGATTGTTTTCATTAATTAAAATTATAAACCTTAATTAAAATTCTTTTATTAGTTGTTTTCAAATCTTTAAAAATATATCAAATGGTATTTTGAGCCTTATCTGTTTTAAAAATATTTTACTAATTAAATGTTCTTTAAGAGATTACAGAGATAGCTGTGGGCAATGGAGATTGCATACTTGGCAGGATTAAAATGTGTATAAAAAGGGCATAGAACAAAAGGAGTTTGGTTCAGTTTTTAGTCAGTTGAGTCAGTGGAGTTTTAGTTGAGTGTAGTTACTTTTCAATTTAGTTACTTTCAGTAAAATAAATTTTAAGAAGCCAACACAAGTCAAGTGCTATGAAGTTTGAGTAGTGGAATTGTTCACCTTTCTCTTCTTTTCTTGGAGAACTGTCTAACTGTTTGCTCACCTGCTGCTGCCATGTTCCATCTGACTGGCTGTACAAGATGGTCATATAATTTCCAACCCGATTGCCTGCCTCTCAGCTGCTATCTTTAGGTAACCTCACTCAATGTAGAGCTGCCTTAAGTAATCTTTTTGTAATATATAATTCAACCTTTGTATTTTCATTCATATATTCATTTATGAGTTTCTATTAATTATTCTCTTAAACTCTCTCTCTGTTAACTATGCCCTTCACGCTTATTTATGTTAAATAGCTTTGTGCGGCTCTATTAAATATTTAACTTATTTTGTTTAATATATATATATATATATATGATTTATTTTCTTTAATATGCCAAGACAAGTCAAACTCCCGAGTCTTAAAAAAGGGATAATAATTGTTTAATTTGGAAAGAAGTGAGGGCTTCATTTAAAATCTATCAATTCAGTTTTGTTTATATTAAATAGAAATTGCTCACAAGTTTGGTTTCATTTTAAATTTGTTATTCTTGAAGTCAATTAAAAACTTTTATTGTGGATGAATTCTGCTAAATTTACTGCTTTGAATTTATTTGTCTTTAAATTTTTCATTTTAAAAGATCGTGACCTTAATATAATTATTCCACCTTTTCTTGCTGCTGCCTGAGGGCTAATCCTGTCAATTAATATGTATATGGGAATCGAACTTAAATATAAATTTTGCCAGTGCAATATTATAAATAAAAGAGTTATTATTTATTATGATTAGTTAAATGATTCAGGATTGAAAACAGGTTATTGCGCAAGAGATTAGACCATTTCCAAGCTTTAAAATAATACTATATGAAAATTATATTGGAAAAATTATATTCATGTCCAATAACGTTGCTGGCATACATTTTCCTTTATTCTGATATTTTATCTTTTCCATGTCTTGATTGTTTTGTCATTGGGGACTCAGAAGCCTGAAGCTCCTGTTCTACTTTTCAAAATCGTTCATAATCAGGGACACTATTCCCTGTGGAACCTGAGGCTTATGAGATTATGTGCTGCAGATGACAGTATATCCAGATCTGGGCTTTCAAACCCAGTCTCCTTTGATATCGCTCTGCCAGAATGCGCGGACATATCAAATCTAAGTTCATTTCAAATATTCTTTTAAAAATGATAGAATATCTAAAACTGCCATGAAGGCCAGATTTCTTTATTATATGCTAGTACCATTACTCTGCTCCTTAATTTGATCACCGTCTGCCTAACCCTAGTAAGTCACAATGATGTGTTAAAGATGATGATTCATTTCGTAAAATACATTCAGTATGTTGATTTTAAAACTGCTTTCTTTTAAAACCATTATCGATTTCCATAGACGTAAATTTAATTTGTATTAATGATTGTATAATTTATTCTCGTAAATGTAGCGTATTGTTTGTTTCTTGTATACTTATTCTAAAGATGCTATGTCCAAATAATGCCTATCAAACATATATAATGATTTTAAGATTGTAAATAAATGATTGAGACCGTATATTTATATTTATTTGTCAAAATGATTAATGCTAAATTATCAGGTATCTTTCTGTAATCCGAATCTGTTCCGATCTTTTATATTTGTTTTATCCATCCACAGCATTTTATTTGTGAACATTTGTACATTGGCATATTAATCCCCGCACACTCTATAAAACTATATCCATGAAATAATTAATAAAGCGGATTTTATAAAAAAAAATTCTAAGTTTGTAAATAAACAATGTCACACCAAGCGTGAAACCATTCTTGTAATATATATCTATGCGTTTGTTTAATATGTTATTTAATATATATTTCATGTAAATCTTGGTTTGTTGTTTTTGAATTATTATTTTCTAATTAACATTTAGAACTATTTTCTTTAGTTAATAGCTTAGCATTAATAAATAACTATAATAAGTGTAATAACTGGGCTACTCTGATCTCGATCATCATCATCAGTCTGATCTTATGCTCTACCGCTTTGCTCTTGGGCCTGGAATTAAAATAATTTTACTGTATCATCCAGATTGTTGTTCATTGGGTCAGAGATTCAAAGAATAGGCAAATAGGTTAGAATTCAGGATTGCTCCAGACCCTGTGTATCTCGAGCATGATCGGATTCGAGGTACTTTTGCTTAGGATTTGAATCTTATTAAGTTAGCATACTGTTTTGACTGGTACAATATATATATTGTTAAAAGGAAGTTGCCTTGACAACAGTTAAAATTGTTTGTTAGTGATATTGGGATGGTCTAAGTGTTGTATAGTATTTAATATATAATTGACTTATTTTTCTTTTACAGAATAATAATTACAAGTGAATATAACCAAAACTGATACAATTACATTCAAATTAGCATTCAAATATGTTGTACCATATATTGTACATAAGGTATGAGTGTTGACATTAGCATTTTAAATATTCAATTTTATCGTAGACATTAGCATTTTAGAGTTAAAATTTTAAATTTCCAAGAAAGATAAAATAGGTATTTTTATAAATCCTGTTTGGTTTATTTTAAATAGTATTTTGTATAACCACATTTAAAAAAAAGAGAATAGCAAAAAATTTACCTTTTGATTTTAGTGAGATAAGAAAGTCAATTCTTATCATCAAGCAATTATAATTACTTAAATTGAAATCACAACATTCTTTTGCCATTAATTAAAGGTGGCAACTGAAGGGGGGGGGGAGATAACTTTGGAATCAAAAAATAAAATGTGTAAAGTGGACAAAGTTAAAATGGGGATAAAAAGAAAATATGTAAACAGTATGTGTATGGTGGGCTCAAATTAGGCAGAGGTGTAAAAGAAGGAACAGTACTGATCATGTGCCTTTTCCCTCATGTTCTGAAAGATACCAAGTAGCAATGTTTCAATAAATTGATTTTTTTTTCTTTGGAGTCACTATAAGATGCCTCATTATATTCTCACCAGTGAATTGAGCCATTACCATATGTGTGCGTAGAGAGTAGTTTGTTCACTGACACATTATTTTTTCCTGGAGTAACAATAATGCTGTGATTGAATCCCATCACTTACCTGAATCTTAGGACCCTGGACATACAACAGATCCCATTAAGGACACACCCATGCATGGTAACTCATACAGTGGTAGAAATAAACAGGAAAATTAGCTATATGTGATCACATTTGGAAAATTATAAGTGCTGGTAAAATGCTGTAATAAATCTGATTATAAAATGGAATCAAGGTAACTTCCAAGAACAGCAAGAATTGACAACAAACAAAGTAGTTTGATATTACCTTTTATTCTCCTATTAATACTAATAAAGGAGTTATAAGAATAATAAATCATAAAATAAAATTTACTGTGTTGTTGATTTAAATTTATTATTATAGTATTATTATTAACTAAATCTGTATAATTTTTTTAGTTATAAATGCTAATGCTGTACCATGAATTACAATCCTCCAGAGGGCAGTAAATTCTCATGCAATAGCAATTATTACAGATAGGGTGGGAATAAGCCAGTTGATTCACATATAGAATCCTCAACCTATCAAACAAACAAAAAATGGATTTTCTCTGGCTATTATTACACTTAATTATAATAAACTGGATTGTTTGGCCAGGAAAGATAGTTACATTCGCAAGAATAACTGACATTTTAAAACAAATGAATTATCACGTACGGCCATAATTTAGTCAATGAATATGTGTAAAGTAAAGTGTATAAATCCTACTTTACAGATAAATAATTTAATGGCAGCCCAGAAGTGAGGCTTAAAACTCATAACCTGAGAATAAGAGTGGGGAATTAGAAAAAATAGATTTTTAAAATAAAATATAAAAGTTGTATTGTTAAAATCGTAGGATTGTAAAGCAATAAATAAAAACAGAGAGAAACCACATATGTAGTTAGAGGGTAAAAGAGCAAACAAACAAATGGGAAATAAAGAAGCTAGAAGGAAAAGTGGCAATAGGTGAAGAGGTGTCAGTATACATATTCATTATTAAGAGAAATGAAAACAAATATTGAGTTTATACATAGTTTTTCAACAGTTAGAGAAATATTGTTTTAAGATTTTATTGTATTCTCAGTTACCTCGTAACATAAAAACAAGTTAGACATTAAACGTAGGGGAACAATAAAATTTATGAAATTAAGAGCTAGTAAAGATAACCAAACCAAGGTAGAAGAAGAGTGAAAGAGATGAAAGAGGACATGAAAATGTTAATAAAAAATACTGAATGAGGTAACAGAATTAAAAAACAAAATGAATAGGGAGATAAGGGAATTGAAAGAACAAGTAAAAAGGAAAAAAAAGGAGTAGAGAGATCAGTAAAACAATAAAAAAGGGTATATAACCTTATTTGTCAGTAGGACAGGAGAATGATTAATTGCATGTCTCAAAAATGTCTGAAAGTTATTACACAAATAAAGAATATCCATGTAAAGATGTTGTGGCATTCTGGCAATCAGATATCAATGTATGAAGAGATAATCCATAGAGATACAAACTCTGCTGGTGAGAAACACTCAAATAATAGTGGTGAATAATAAAAAAGCATAATTGGGCTTGGAAACAAGTTTGGCACAGATCAAAATAGGGGATAAAATTATACATCACCCATTATTCATTCTAAAAGGTTTGTGCATGAAGCCATACTGTGTTTTTTTTTTTTATAAAAGAGGGGGGGGTGGTTTTAAGAAAGGGGTGGTGGGGGGGGGGGGGGGGGGGGGGTGGGTTGGGAGGAAAAAAAAAAAAAAAAAAAAAAAAATGTTGAGACAGAAAGATCGTTAATAGAGGTGCAGATTAATAAACTTGTAAATAATAGAAAACAAGGGATGGAAAGGGGCCCAGAAAAAAATACTAGTCAGGTATAAATCAATTTTCTCAGATAAACCTGGAATTATTAAAGGCTATGAACACTGATCAAGGTTACATATGGAACACCATACCAAGCACGATCATACCTGACCACACCAATATAGGGCCAATGTAGAGAAACTAGCCCAAATAAAGGAATGGGATATTATATCCAAGTGTTCATCATTGTATAATAACCATTAAAGATCGGTAAAAAAAGATGGGGCAATAAGACACTGTGCTTTGACATCAGGCAGTTAAAAAAATCACATGCCCAGATCAAAATATTCCATGACTCATTAAAGAATTAGTAAATAAATTCAAGAAAAAAAAATATTTTCTACTCTGGATCTGACCACCAGCTACCAGCAGATCATGTTGCAAACTGCTGACCAGAACTACACAACATTTTGATATAATGGTAAATAATACCAAATTGAACAGAATGCCTTTCAGATTAAAGAATAGTGGAATGGGTCTGTTAAAAGGTCTTGACCAGGTATTGTCCAACAGATGAAAATGTGGTTACTATCTACATGGATGGTGTAATTATTGCACCTAGCAACCCCCAAGAACAGGTTAAGAATGAAAAATAATATTCAAATCAACCTACAAAAAAGCTATATAGCAGTGGAAGAAGTGAAAAATTTCAGGAGCATCAAATTAATGCAAATGGGCATAAGCCTCAGTTTGACATATCCAAGTAATCAGAGATTTTCCAAACCCCCACATGCCAAAACAAGTTAGGTCATTTCTGGAGTTGTGCAATTTTTACAGTGAATTTTATAAAAAACATCACATGGATCCCTGGCTGCAACTATTAAATAAGAGAACACCATGGAAATGGATGGAAGAACACAAAACTAGCTTCAAGATTATCAAAGAAAAATTCATCTGCTAGGTGATGTTAGTAAGTAGTGGGTATGGATATGCAAGTTCAGGAAGATGACACCCTGTGTATGGTATTATTTTGTCAGCAGATTGATGAGAGGTTTGGAGATTAATTATTATATCATAAAGAAAGAGGTCTTGGCTGTGGTGTGGGCATTCCAAAAATTTCACCAGTTTCTAATAGGATCAGAAGTGATCATTAGGAAAGGTACATAAAACCTGAATTCATGAACAACAGCTATTTAACAAATAGTAGGCTAATCACCTGGATCCTTTTTCTTTAGGAGTTCAATTGTTTCATCCACTACTGTAAGGGAACTGAGAACATGTCTCTGATGCATTTGGTCCAGAACCAAAATCACCTGCAAATGGAATATATCTGTGTAGATAATATAGGATTGGAAGTGGATGCTATAGTAGAAGAAGGTTTGAAACATCTGAGAAAAATCCAATCGTAAGCCCCATATATAAAAAATATTGATTGACTAGTGAAATGGAAAGGGGAAGAAGAAATATTGAGAGAACTATCATGAGAAATAGGTACCAATTGAAAGAAAGAACCCTAAGATTAGTAACATACCAACAAAGGAATCAGTGAAGAATGATTATATTAGAGAGCTTACAAGAAAAACTTATTATGTGCAACCACTATTTGTATGGGCACTATGAAGTCAGTAAAGTGGACAGCTTATTGAGAATGTGGTTTTACTGGCTGAATATGAGATCACAGGTTGTAAGCATAGTAAAGGCTTGTGAGATCTGACAAAAGATGACACCAGCAAATAAGTCATACCAAGGCCTGCCCCATCATTTCTAAAAAAACAAATGACTAATAGACATAGACTTTTATGGGCCATTTTGTCTATAATGTCTTTTCTAAAGTGGGTGTTGGCCTATCTCATATTCCATGCCAATAATAGGAAATGCCATATGGGGACTTGAGACATGATTAAGTCAGTAGACCTAGGGATATTTTTTCAGATTATGGTATGCCATTTACATTTCATGAATGGCAGAAGTGGACAGAGACTGGGACTCAAACACATATCATCTATCTGTAATCTACTGTCTAAAGCATGTGATGAGAGAGTTAGGCTGCCTCTTCAGGGTATATAATGTGTTTGTACATGGAGGATGGCTGAAACAATTTCCATGAGTATTAAAATTACATAAATTGGATTCCTAACAAATCTACCAGGTTTTCACCTACACAGCTTCAATTCAGGCAGCAATAGCCAGATTATACAAATATCAGTGCCCTTACCCCAGAAAATATTAATGAAGAGAGAATCAAAAAAAGGTGAAGGCAAAATTGGAACTGCATCAAAGTATGAAGACGGAGAAAAGAATTCATGACTGACAAGCTCAAAGAAGGGGATACAGTATGGATCAAGGTAAAATCTGTTAATCAAACTGGAAAGTATATTTTCAACAAATTCAAAAACTTATATGATGGTCCTTGCCAGATATTCAGGAAGATCAGCCCAAGTGCATTCACTTTATCTCTAGTGAAGGGAAAGGAGTACCTATAATGCTAGGTCCCTAAAACCTTATAAGAGCAGAGGGATTGGATTAGAAAGTCTCCATAAAGATTGGGCAGAATAAAATGTTCCAACCCTTATTTTATTCTCAAGCTCTGACAGTGAAGGCATTGTACCATATATGTATGTACATTTGGAACAAGAGTGTTGGCATTAGCATTTTAGAGTTTTAAAAAAAATTAAATGTCCAAGAAAGATAAAATAGGCATTTTTATAAATCCTGTTTGGTTTATTTTAGATATAGTGTAAATTGTATTTTGTATAACCACATTTAAAAAAAAAAGAATAGCAAAAAATTTACCTTGGGATTTTAGTGAGATAAGAAAGTCAATTCTTATCATCAAGCAATTATAATACTTAAATTGAAATTACAGTATTCTTTTGTCATTAATTAAAGATGGTCACTAAATGATGGAAAAGATAACTTTGGAGACAAAAATAAAATAGAAATGTGTATATTGGCCAAAGTTACAGTGGGAATAAAAAAGAAAAGAATATGTGTAAACAGGATGAGCATGGTAAACTCAAATTAGGGGAGTATAAAAGAAGGACATCACTGAGCAGGGGTCTTTTTCTTTATTTTCTGTGGGACACCAAATAGCAATTTGCAATAAATTGGATTTTTTTTCCTACAGAGTCACTATAACATGCCTCATTATATTCTCACCAAAAAATTGAGTCATTATCAAAAGCATGAGTAGAGAATAGTTCGTTCACCGACATTTTTTCCTTCCTGGAATCACAATTATCCATGATTGAATCCCATTCACCTACCTGAATCTTAAAACCCCAGACTGCTTACCAAGTATTGTAAGAACACCATATGACAGATCCCACTAAGAACAAAAGCATGGAAAGTAACTTGCATAGTGATAGAAATAAGCAATGGAAACATGCTAGTAAGAAACTTTATTTTGTGTGTTATATATCAGGGGTGGCCAACTTTTGTGTTGATAAGATCTACTTTTAAAAATGTGTTGCGGTCGACTTGTTGTCATAGGCATAGTCTAAGTAGAGAGGGGTCTGAAATACATATTATTTTTATATAACTACCTAGTAAAAAATAATTATTTAACGGACCAAAAAACTCATGTTCAGGGAATTAATGCAACATGAGTAATTATTAACAATATTTATTAATTCAAATTAGCTACATTAAAGCAAGATTAAAAATATTATTTTCAATAATGATATGGTTTAGTGGACTTCACCTATCTAGAATTGGAAAAAAAATTTTAAAACAAAACTGACAAAAAAACTTGAAAATCTTGACATAATTTGTTTCACTCATTACCTGACAGCTCTTGCCAGATTGGCCTCGCGATCGACCAAAATGGCTTTGTGATCGACCAGTGGATCATAATCAACTTGTTGGTCACCCATTACATATGATCACATTCGGAAAATTTATAAGTACTGTTAAAATGCTGTAATAAATCTGATTATAAAACTGAGTCAAGATAACTTCCAAGAACAGCAAGAATTGACTTTCAAAAAATAAAGTAATTTAATATTACATTTTCTTCTCTTATTATTACTAATAAATATGTGTTCGAATTATAAAAATAATAAATCATAGAAATATAATTTACTCTTTGTTGATTTAAATTTATTATTATAGTATTATTAGCTAAATCTATATAGTTTTGTCAGTTATAAATGCCAATTCTGTACCATCAGAGGACAGTAAATTCTCATGCAATAGCAATTATTACAAATAGGGGGAGGGAGAGCCAGGGGATTTGCATATAGAATCCTGGCATCTATTAAATAAATGAAAAACTGATTCTTCTCCAACTATTATTACACTTAATTATAATAAACTAGAATTGTTTGACCAGGTAAGATAGTTACGTTTGTGAGAATACCTGACATATTCACATAAATGAATTATCAGATGCAGACATAATTTGGTCAATAAATATGAGTATAAAAGGGTATAAACTCTACTTTACCAATAAATGGTACAAGGTGTACTACATATAATATTTTATTAAAAATGTTTTTATTTAAAATGTTGAGTAATAATGCCCTAAAAAGTAAAAAAATATATATATTTTTTTCAACCACAATTTTGTTTGTTATAAGTAACTTAAAATAACAGAGCACTAATAAATTAGTTAATTCAATAACTATTTTTAAAACCAGTGACTGAATTAATTTATGTTTGTCCCATGCTTTTATTTTAAGTTATATGTAACCAAAATTATAGCTGAAGATAAAAAATGGCTTAAACCACTAAATATCACATGATCACCATCTCTTATGCTAGCACATAACTGTTATTAAACAGGAAAAACTCTCCATGCAGTAGTGCCACCTTGTGCCAAACAGAGTAATCAATGGATGCCAGAAGGCTTGTGCATAAAATACCCATCTAGTGCCTACTCATCCAATATCCATAGACTAGTTTTTGAAATCCATTGATTATTCTGTTTGGCACAGGGTGACCCTACAGTATGGAGAGTTTTGCCTGTTTAAAAAATGGTTTAGTTTAGAATATATTACCGATCATGTTAAATAAAAGCATTTTAAAATTATATATATATTAGTATTTGGATACTTTATATAGGACTTGTACTCAAATTTTAAAATTGTTAATCAAAATAGTGCCCCTGTACGTTCAGTATTTGAAATGAAACGATCATTTACAAGATTTTTGCATTTATGATGACAGCATTAAAAAAACAAGTTTTAGTTCAACAATAAAAAAAATTAACATTTTATCATTCACTTTTTTATTTTAATTGACTGTAAAAGCTTTTCTAGTTGAATTAAACATGAAATTTAATGAAATGATTTTTTTAAAAAATATATACCCCCATCCACTGTGCATCACTAAAAGTTTACTAAACTGATATCAGTAGAATTTGTAAATTTATCCCACTAATACCATCAGATGGAAAAAAATGGCCAGGAAATCCTAAAATATTGTATTATCTTATTGCGTTATCATTGATACCTTAAAATGTACAAAATTTGAACAAAATTTGTTCGATAGAAGTATGTTAAAAATAAATTATAAGATTTTAATTAATTAAACAAACAAACAAGTAAAATTTCTGAGTTAAATAAAAACTTTTAACAAAATCATAAAATGCTTTTAAATTTTATATTTTCATAGTCAAATGTTTAATAAAGAGCTTTCAAAAATAAGCTCTTAACAATACAAGCTTGTGTAAATTAGGTCATGTGACATCTGACTTGATTTATTTATAATTTCATAGTCAAATTATGCGTAATCTATTTCTAAGTATAAAAATTAGTGTTACCCTATTTTTTAAAGTTATTTAACTTTTTGCTTTTAAAATAATAATCCTATCTTGCATAATTTCTTTTTTACATTTCATGCACTGTTAAGCAATAAACTGCCATATAATATTTTCATGGATAAATGATGATTTCATATTATTTTTGTTTGACTACCAGAATGTATATATAAATTGTAATATTACAGACTCACGGGTAAACCCGGTGTGATGGAAAACATCATCAACCCCAGTCAATGAATGAAATCCAAATATACAATGAACATGAATGAAGCAGGAGTGATCAGCAAGAACAAACACTAACTTTACATTCATCAGCATTACACAGAAAAACAATAAAACATTTACATCATGAATGATCAAAAAATAAAATCAACAGTCAACACTGTGACTGGATTGGAAAGTGGTCCATTATAGACTAGGCTGGATGCATAAATTTAAGTGTTAATCCATAAGAATATAGCAATTAAAAATAATTCTGGGATACCAAAACATTCTGGTCACCATCAGTGTCTTCTGGCTACATAGTACCATACTATAAACTTAATATCTAAAAAATAATAAAATGAATATAAAGTAAGATATAGTTCCTGGCCTTTAAAGGAAAACCCCAGGATAACAGAAAAGTAATCAAATCATCTGGATGTCCAAAAACACTACATATAAACCACAATCTATATAACTGACCATTATGCACAAATCCAATTCAGGGAACAAGAGCTATAAAACTTTGTGAACAAGAGACAATGCTAACATATAATGATTTAAACCTAGTCTAGGTTTAAATAAATTCATTGGAATAATTCCATAAAGTATAAATTTATTAATAACAACAAAATTAAATTAAGGACTGTTGAGTATGCTATAAATTCAGCATTCTGATTTTGATTAAAATAATATAAAAAAATCCGCTCTTACATTGTAATATACATGTTTACATGAACTCTCTCTCTCTCACACACACACATATATATATATATAAAGGCATACACATGTGATATATAATAATTTACAATTAACATTTTTGAATTCTCATAAACCTATAATAAAACATTCATTTTTATAATAAGAAACAATTGATTTTAACATATATATGTCTACGTGACATATGTAAACACACAGATATGCTGTAACATATTTGAATTGTCATCAATTAATCTTAAAAAAATTTATTCAGTTTAATAATACATTAATTAATTTTAACATGTGTTTTGATGACTCATTTTAATGTATATAAATACCGATTCAAATTTGTGTGCACACATAGGCATTTATTTGAACTTATCCAAAGAAATATTTTTATTACTAATTGTAATTACTTCTACTGAATGACACATTTTAAAAGGTTAAAGAAGAATTTTCTTTCTGTGAAAAATCTTGCATAAAAGTTTCTTCATTTATAATAAGGAAGATTTTTTAGTTTTTTTAATAAAATTTTAAAAGTAAAATACAAAGTAGAATACCATCCTCTGTTTTTAAATGTATATTTCAAGCAAAACTTATTTACTTTTAAAATTTGTATTTAAAGATTTTAACTGCAAATGTATTTCAGATAATCTTATTCTCAATTTATAACACCATCTACTCCCCAGCTCTATGCACTTTATATATATTTGGCCAGCAGTAATTATACATTCATGTACTTCTTTGAATATAGATTAATCAGCATACATATAAAGTCACAGCAAGGTAATCCTTCATATAACCAATTAGTACTGGAATATTTTGGTAAGCTAGTCAATTATAATCATGTCCATAGAAGACAAGAGTAATGTTCTATTAAAATTTTGGAAAAGTATAAACCAGGTAACTGTTGACACTGATCAGCTCCATTTAGTCTATAATTTGATAGAGTTCCTGCAGGTGTCTAGTATACACATAAGCTATGGAACACAAAAAACAGGACCTTTACTTCCATGTGAATCCAAACTCTACAGTCATTATACTAGCAGCAACAGTTGATTTGTACTATGCTCCCCTCACTTATAATTTCTTAATCATAATGCTGTGTTATAATTCCCCTCATTTTCATATTGGATTAATAAGCATATGTATAAAGTTGTATCATGATAATCTTTTAGCAAGATGATTAGCATTTGACTCTCTTGATAAGCTGGTTCATTTTAAAATAGCAGACTGCCTTATTGACATCTTCAGGAAAAGTATAAATCAGTTAACTATTGGCATTACTTCAGGACTGTGGTTTAATAAACAATATGGGTTACAATTCACAAAAGTAGGACCTTGCTTTCACATGAATTCAAACTCTACCATTGTGACATTAGCACCAGCTCTACTTTTTGCCTTCAGTTATAACTTCATAATAATAATGCTGTATATCCTGCTGTAAGTCCCCTACTGGTCTTGTAAATCTACCTTTTGTACCCAGTAGTGGAGTTTAAAAAACACACCAATGGTGTAATTTTTTCTTTATCTTGACTGAAAAAAGTTGATGTCTTTTTTTTTAATTCACTTTAATTAAATACCAAATTTTTATATAAAATTATTTTTTAATCCTTTTAACAACATCTTTGCAGGATTTTTATCAAGATAGATTATATAAGCTTTAATTACAACAGATAGTGGAATTTTATAATTATCAGTATACCTACTGTATTATAAAAACATGCTTGTTTTAATTATCAAAATCAAAGTAAAATATTGAATAGATTTTTTAAATATTCAATTTATAATAATTTTTTAAATTCAAAATTATTATTTAACTCTTAGCTGTTATTCCAATGTAATATAGAAAATATCTACAAAAAAATTTTGTTTATGTTTATTTTAAATTTTGTTATCTGATATGTAAATCTTTGCAATATTTTGCTGTTTAAATTCTGGAAATATTCATTTTTCTGTGCTTTCTGATGAAAACCTGTCTACTGGTTGAAATATTAAAGCAGCTTTATAGAGAAATAATTGTGCTTTTATTAGTGTGTATGTATATATACAATATTATAAATCGATGTTTGTATTTCTTTGAAGCAATATATGTAATCTTATAATTAAATATTAGTAAATACAGTAATCAAAAATTTTGAAAAGGACAAAATATATATTCACCATTTAAGAGCACTTTTGACTATCCTCATTGTCTTTGTCAACTAATTCTTTGAAAGGTTCACCTTCTCATAATTCTGTGATCTTAACATTTTCTGGCTGCCTATTGATTAAGTCTTGCTTGTATTTATATATTAGCATAGCTTCCTTTATTTTCCTTTTATTGTTATTTCTTTCAGTTTGCAATATTTTTATATTATTATAATTGAAATTAAAACCATATATACATGATTTATTATGGTTGTAAAAAATCAAAGCTGATACGTTATGATTACCTTTGCAATTTTGTTTTGTATTTTGAACCCTTTTTAATAACAGCAAGCACTCTTTAGTTCTTTTCTCCAATGTACATCCTGATTCCCCTATATATCTGCTACCACACCTACATATCCATTTATAAATGATGCCATTTTTATTTATAAATGATGTTTTATCTTTAGAGTTATTTATTAATTTATTTAATGTAGGTGGTGCATAAAATGCAATGTCACATATACCTTTATAAATTTTCCTTATAAAATTTGCTTGTTGATTCAACATATATGATATTGATATCCAAATTTTTTTATTAGTAGAAGAATCAACCTAATTATTATTATTATTATTTTTATATTTATATTTTGTATTAAAATTTTTAATAGTATAATAAATATGGTTGTAATTACAGCCAATATCTGATGAATATTTACAAAGATTATTTCTGAATAAGAAGGACTTAAAACCTGCCATTTTATGTGGCATTGGTACTCTTGATCAATTGACTTAATCAATAGGCAGGCAGAAAATGTTAAGTTCATGGAATTATGGTAAAGTTAACCTTTCAAACAATTAGTTGACAAAGACTATGAGGATAGTCAAAAGTACTCCTAAGTGATGATTATATTTTTTGTCCTTTTCAAAATTTTTGAATACTGTATTTACTAATATTTAATTATAAGATTATATATATATAAAAGACATATTTTGCCGGTTCATCTGTGTTAAAAAAGGTTTAAATATTGATATAATGATGTTTTGACTTGATCACACAAGTCATCCACTAGTTGTAGAGGTGCTACAATCACTGATTTGAAAAAAAAAATGTTAAAGTTCCACCAATAGCAAAAATGTTAAATTAAGAATGTTTTTTTAAAAAAATCTTTCCAAATAGGAGGAAGTTTGCATGTATCATCTCGCTTATTGATACAATCTGGCTTTTTAAGTATCTCAATGGCTTTTCTAATTTTGCACTGGCAGAGATTATCACATCTGGATATAATCCTGGTACTAGAAAAATCAATTTTATGACCTGAATATATAGTATAGAGTGAGAGTGCTGATGATAATGAGTGTTGTTTAACTACATTAGCATGCTCATCTCTCCTAACACTGAAGCAACGATTACTCATACCTATGTAAGAAGCTTTACAATTTTTACATGAGATTTGATAGACACCATGAGATTCAAGAGGGATTGAATCCTTAGGCTTGGTTATTATATTGCTGATCTTTTGATGAGCAGAAAATGCTGTATCTATATTATAGCATTTTAATATACATCCGATACTGTCTGTAGTTCCTTTTACATATGGAACACAAATTCCAATAACTGATTTATCATCTTTTTGTTTCCTATTTTGTCCATTTTCAGCTTGAAATAAGTTTTTTTTTTATAAATTTATAATTATAACTATTTGCTAATAAAACACTATTAATATGATTTATTTCTTCTTTCGGATGTGACTTATCTGAAAGGTTAATTGCACTATTTAAAAGAGTTTTGATTACAGAAACTATCTGAGAAGGGTGATGATGAGAATGTAAGTGTAAATATCTGTCTATGTATGTATTCTTTCTGTAATCGAAAAAGATAAACTATTTGGTGTTCTGGTGACTAAAACATCAAGAAAAGGGAGTTTTCCATCAGACTCTTTCTCCATTGTAAATTTAATATGAGGATGCATATTATTTAAATGTAAGAAAAAATCATCTAATTTATTTTTTCCATGTTGCCATATGACAAAAGTGTTATCTATGTATCTGAGCCAAATGAGAGGTTTTAAAGATGATAATTCTAAAGCACGAGTTTTTATATTTTCCATGAATAAATCAGCTATTACTCCTGAGATAGGTGAGCCCATAGGAGTACTAAACACTTGACTATAATGCTGTCTATTGCATACAAAATATGTGTTACAATGTTTAATCAAAGCAATAATATGGTCTGGTAAATTGCAATGTTGTGAAATTATATTTAAAGCTTCATCAATTGGAATGTTTGTACACAAAGATACGACATCAAACTGACCCACCCCTCCATCCCACCTAAATTTAAACCTTCATTATTGGAATGTATGCATATAATAGTATTAGTTATATATATAAAAGCTTGTTAAATATGCCTCATGCACACGCACTCCAACATGAGATATTAATGCACTGAAAATAATTTATCAAAATTAGAATATTTAATATTTTGCGTTAATAATTATTTAGGTCAAAGTTATATAACATTTTAATTTATAAAATCTAAAAGTTGTTTTTAATCTTTTTAAATGTTTAAATGTATTAAAAATCGAAATTCCCCTGCTAAGTAAAATTGTAAGTCATAGTGGGTGGGGAGAGACAATAGAATACTGAGAAATATTCCTGAAAGTTTTTTAATTAGTTTTAAAGAAACATATGCAGTATAATGAGATCATGGCTGAAATACGCAATAAAATAAAGTAAAATATTCAGATTGAAATGGCAATGCACTATTTTACCTGCAGGTATTTGAGCAGATCTGAAAGGCAAACAAATACGTAATGTCAGATGGATCAGAAAGATAAAGAGCAAGGGAAACAAAAGGTATTTAAAGTCTTGTTAAAAGTAAACTGGGCTCTCTGAATCTGTCTATTTGGATTTCTCAATGTCATGCTAAGCTAATACCTAATGTCTAATCTCTGATCTGACATCTGTCTTTTTATTAAAATATGCTTTTTACATATAATGTTGTGATGCACAAGTAGTAGGTGTGAGATATTCTCTTTTGGAGAGTGGGAAATGCACTGGATCCCCTATTTGCTTTTAAAATGAACTGAAATTGTTTGCTGTAATCTGTATACTGCTGCCTAATCAACTGCTGCTTACAATCATGACCACTAATGAACTGTTAAGGAAAAACTATCAAGCCATACTTTATGAATGAGAGGAACATTCAGAAATGTGCACGTTCTGCTTAAATCAAAGGTAACTGGTACCCAAAATCTCTAAGAACCTTCACTCTCTTTATTCAAGCTAGAACTCGTATCTTTAATTTGTATAATTTTGGTTATAATTTCTCCTCATGTAAATCCTTTTAAACCACTAAACGTCTTAAAATCTGCAACCTTTAAAATGTTTAATTACTATACGATCTTTTCTTTCTTTGGGTATCCATTTCTATTAATATTTATTTATTGACGTAATTAATTTCATGCCTCAATAATATTAAATATTAGCCTTCACCAAAATGCACGGAGTTATTAGATAATATATTTATTGTAAACTTGTCTTATATTTATGAATCAACTAGCTCGGAAATTATCTATACATTTTATAAATTATTTCTCAAATGCATCTCATTTTATATTAATGTGCTTTCTAGTGTCTTCTTATATTTTAAATGAATCATCATAGCTTAGATATGCATCTGACTTTCATGTTTAGCTATGCATGTGAGGGTACTATAATTTGTGCAGTGGATATCTTAGCTTAATAATAGAAATATGCTAGAATTATAATCTTTACACTTTTATTATTAGTTTCAATTGGTGTGTATTTAATTTAACTTTATAATTAAACCAATCTCAGGTTATTCGAGGGGTTCTATTGGTGTGCATTTAATTTAACTTTATAATTAAACCAATCTCAGGTTATTCGAGGGGTTGTAAGTTAATCACTCATAAATGTGGGTCTTAGTTGTGAGTCATCATTTATTAGCAATTAATTATATAAATAATGTTATATTATCAAATGATAGGTGTTATTATTGAATGATGCCAACATTTTCTCTTATTTAAAACCAGGGAAATCACTGGATACTTATGTTTAAAGGTATCATTCTGCTCCATTAGAAAGGGCACAGTTCAAAGTGCTCGCATGGAAAGCTGAGTCCATCATGCAGTCGGATAGTGACAGTGGCAGAAGTTCCAGCACACCCGGACTTGCATTTATGACTGGTCTCATAGGGTCCCCAGTAGAAAGCCCACCCACAAGTTTATATTTCCCTCCTGGCGTGCATCTCAAAGTTCGCTCTGTTATTATTCTATGGCATTTCTATCAATACCACCTCTCATCCAGTTTAATTACTTCTTTACTCTGCTTATGATTTCACTTCCAAAGCCTCCCACATTCTTTGCCCTCAAATAACAGGCCCTTCATAGAATTAATCATAATATAAAACTTTATATATTAATCTATTGTTGGGATAAGTAAATTCACAGCCATATATCTCATTTAACATTTGCCTTACACAATAGCTAATACTAATGTACTTAGTCTAGGGCATGAAATAATGGTTTGCTACCATTAAATACCCAAAGGGACGAGCCGAATACTTAGTGTATTAAAATGTGTACTCATTTCATATTAGGAGTATTGACAAAGATCAAACTCCAAGCTTATAAATAGATTTATATTAATATTAAATCTAGTTTTAATTATACCTACAACTTCATGTCTATTTCCTTAATACCCTGTAGCCATAGTGTCTCATGTCAAAATAAATTAAATATAACTAATTCATTCATTAGGTTAATAATAATATTAGTTGTAATAGAATTAGTTAAAGTCTATTGCATCTCCCTGACCCTCGTGGCCTAAAAGATGTTTGATAATGTGGTGGCAAGTATGTTATCTCATAGTTGTATGTTGTGTAGTCAATCTACTAGATTCGATCTCAGAATTGCAGGCCCAGAACCCATCTGTAGTGCTGCTCTTCGACTGTAGTGGAGAGAAGATGCAACTGGTTAATGAGATATATGAATTCTGACTGTTACAATATAATATAACTTTCTGAAGATTTTTAATTTGCTTTTGATTTTTTTGTTAAAAAAGAAATCAGTGTTTTCCCACCCAATACACATCTACCTTTTTTTTTTTTAACACTTAAGAATTTATGACTTCTTTGGCGAATACAAACTGTCTTACTTTTCCAAGTGTTCAATGAAATATAATCATCACATTTCAAATTATTTTACATAATTCATAATTGTTACTTAAAAACATGACAGATATTTAATAAAAAATAATCATATGCTTCATTGCTTCAGAGTTTGTAAGAAGTTCTGAATCCTGAAAGTGCCATAACTGGTATTGATGCAAGGGTCTTATAATCCAGATCAATCACATTCTACTTCTTTTCTCAGCTTTAATTACCAACGATTCATCCCTTTTACCATTTAACAGTATTTAAAAGCTTAGGTTTGTTAATTTCTTCAATGATAAATATCTTTTATTTTCCATTATTCAATTTTATCCTTCCTATCAATTACCAATATCTTAGATTTTTTAAGCTGCATTTAATTTTTGCATTCCTTCCTATCGCCACATACACCTCTAATTAGAATTACACATTGAATATATTAGTAGCAACTCTCTACATAAATAGTGCCACCTAGTGCAAGCTATGAGAATCAATAGATACCAGAAAGTTTATGCATTTAAATTTATAACTGGTGCCTACTTATCTCATATTCCCAGACTAGTTTTTAGCTTAGGGCTGACATCAGTGTGGAATCTTGAACCTGAAAGCAATGCATCTAGACTTCTGGATGTAATGCATCTCTCCAGCAACTACCTTTTATGCATTTAGTCAACTATAAATTAATGAGACCAAACTGAAAGCACATTAGTGTTTTCAGTCCAAGCTAATTTGTTAGTATATTTATACAGAATTTTCAGTTAGCTCATTGCTTTGTAGTTTACTAAATAGGTAAAAGGTATTTGATGGAGAAATGCATTAGATCCAAAGGTTTAGATGCATTACTCTCAGATCTGAGGCTCCCAACTGATGATATCCATATACTAGAAACTAGACTGAAGACATTGGGTGAGTAGCACTAGATAGGAATTTAAATGCATAAACCTGCAGATATCTATTGATTATAAGGCTTGCACTAGGAAGTGCTATTGTATGGAGAAAGTTCCTACAACAGTATGGAAAAGAAATGATAGTCATGTGATTTTTTAATTGATTAAGTTATTTAAAAAAAAGTGGTATCATCCTTAAAAAGGCATTTTGGTGTTAAGCATTGGTAGCCAAGAGGTCAGTGCAGCCACCTTGCAAGCAAGCAGTTGTTTGCAGACAGTTGTCATGGGTTCACTTCCCAGCCGATGCTTTGACATATGGAAAAAAAAGTTGGTGGGAGAAATTGTTTAATTGGGTAACAGGGTTTATCTGTACATGCAAAGAAATTTCAGATTTTGTTTAAGCAGAAAATCAGTTTACATAAAGCTATTGTTGTGTTTATTTATATATGTGATAATATATATAAACTCAAATATGTGTAAATACATTTTATAACATATATTTATTAGTGGAAACATTAATACAAATATACACTTGTATTTACAATATATTTTACAATGGCTATACTTTGCCTGCTACCATTTGGTAAAGTAAAGCTTCTAGTTTTAGGATGAATTACAGAAGAAGGGACAGCACAAGCTCATAGATTTCCCTTGGCAGTCTGCCTCATGAGTAGATATGATGACACTTCCAGCCATGCTTGCCAGTTTGCCTTGCTTCATGACAGTGTCTGGTTCTAGCAACTTCCAGTCCTAAATAGGGACTTGCCTTGCTGCATCAACCATTTAGCTTTGTTAGCTCATGGATTCTTTGTTTGTTCTGGAGTTCATGAATTCTGTCTTTCAGGTTTGACCATATTTAGAAGATGTATACTGCAATTCAGGTTTGACAGTAGTTCTCTCAGAACATATATGGAGAATGTGTATTCTGTCATCTTCTCAAGTAAACATAGGCTAGGATCAGGGTGAATTTCCTGATTCTCTGACCCTATCTTTAAAAGACTATTTATTACCAGATCCACATGCCTACTGGAAACATTCAGATTCAATGAGCATCATTGTCTATTGGCTCTTGCCATTGTCTATGCATTATGTATCTGTATAACAAAGGCTCATAATGAGAAATACTCAATCCGATCTAAATAAGATGGAATGTGGACTAATCCAGTATTTGAAGGCAAGGTGAGATATGACAACTATATTAGGTCTGTAAAGAATGATCATAGAATTTAATAAAAAATAAACATTTTTATAAATACAAATTGGGGAAATCAATAGAAGTTAAATGTAAAATCAAGTTGAAACAAGGTTATCTACTATCACTTTTATTATTTAATTTAAGAGGGCAGCTGAGATAAAATGATTGGAATAGAATAATGGACATTCTTTTGGAATCCAATTTTAAATTTAACTTTCGTCAATATCCCTAATTGGTATTTATAAAAATGATTTTTTAAAAATAAACTTTTGTAATTAATAAATGCTAGATGTACTCTAGCACTTGAGTGTTTGGCTTAAATGTAGCTTTCATCCAACAGACATTTTTATTTTTTTGTTATACTCTCAGGCCACCAGTCCAGATTGAAGATCTTTTACTATTTTTAATTTGGGCTGGTAGCTTAATAATGGCTGCTGGAGGAAAGTAATTAGATTCAAAAAGTCCAAATGCACTTATCACAGGAAAAAACCCAAAAGTTCCTCACTGATGAAACCCCTATTCTAGAAACTAATCCGGGATATTTAGATAAGATGGTATTGGATAAGGATTTAATGAACATTACTGATCTGACATGTATTAATTAGTAAAATCACACAAGATGGCAGATGAGCAGGAGGAATAAATTTGCTAAAGAAACTGGATTAAACTTGAAGAGACCTTCATCACATGATCACCATTCTTTATGCTTACTTTGACTTGCACTGAGTGGCGCTACTGTATGGAAAGTATTTCCTCTGTATAAGAGACCTTCATCTTGCAGTAGATTGCCATTTATTATTTTAAACCAAACTACATGACATATAAAAGTGTAGTAATGGTTAAAAATGATGCTAATAATGAGTGGTAAATCATGACCCAATGTCATTAAAAAGTCAAATTATAGAACTTTGGAAAGTGTTACTAATCTATTTATATCCGTTAGCGCATATTTGATACCTTTTCCATTAGGCATTCGCAAAATTGCCTAAATCTTTTATCGTAATCCT
Source organism: Epiperipatus broadwayi (assembly GCA_028023455.1). Lineage (NCBI taxonomy): Eukaryota > Metazoa > Onychophora > Udeonychophora > Euonychophora > Peripatidae > Epiperipatus > Epiperipatus broadwayi. Next base: position 7,568,064 of record JAQFVV010012446.1, read on the forward strand.
GTAATTAGCTGCAATCAATCAATTCATATGGATTTTGTGAAATAGAAAATGACTTTAATAAGTTACCGTTTTTAAAAATACAAATCGAGTAATATTTCATTATAGATTTACTTAATATAGTAATAGTGTATATTAAACGAAATGTCTCGTCTTGAATAGTTTTTATTGAAAATAATCTACTTTTATAAAAAATGGGAAAAGTAATCGATTTGACTTTCACTTTTTGAAGCATATCTTAATTACCTTTTATACACACCCACGCACTCGCTGTGCAAGTATATGTACTAAAAATTATGACGAAGTTACAAAGCAATAAAAGCTTGAAATAATAGTGAGAACATTAAACAAATAATGGGGGAAAAAAAAGAAAATGAAAGTATATGATTAATTGTAATTATACTTTGGATTATTTTCATCATCTAATATAAATTGTTAAATGTTTTTAGAAAAATTCAAACTTTAAATGCATTCAACTAATAGTAGTAGGTAGCGCAAAGTTTTATTCTCCTTTTTGCTTCAGGTGATGGTGACCTAACCAGTGACGTTCTAGTATGGGAATTTAGAGCATCACTTTAAATTCAATATTCATAAATCTAAATATCCCAAGTTCAATCCATGCTAATACTGACATTATTCAGCAACATCTGAAGAACCACTGAACATCACGTGATCACCATTTCTTATGCTTGCTCATAACTATTATTAAAACAGTCAAAACTCTCCATATAGTAGTGCCACTCAGTGCAAGCCAGAGTAATCAATGAATGCCAGAAGGCTTATGCATAAAATCCCTATTTAGTGCCTACTCCTCCAAGATCTGGGTGCAGTGCACTCAGATCCAAGGCTCCTCACTGATGAAAACCACAAGCTAGAAACTAGTTTGGGAATATTGGATGAGTAGACACTAGATAGGTATTTTATGCACAAGCCTTCTGGCATCCATTGATTAATCTGGCTTGCACTGAGTGGGACTACTGTATGGAGAATTATGCCTGTTTTAACATCTGATGAAGAGAGAAGACTAATACCATTCTAAACATTGTCCTATGTATTCACCCATATATTATTACTAACAGTTAAATGTATTTTAAAAATATAAAGAAAGTTTGAATTTTTTCTAAAAATATTTAACAATTAATATTAGAGGATAGAAATAGTCAACAGTACTATTACAACTAAAATACCATCATCACAAACTTTCAGACACATATTATTAATTATTATATGATTAAAGATATGTAAGAAAACATGGCAATGGAACTGAGAAGATAAATTTTAAGCTAGGAAAACTAATGAGGAAAAGAATATGTAAAATCATAATAATCATACAGAAAGAATAAATCTTATTTATATGATAAATAAAATAAAACAGTTTAAGAAAAACAGGTTAGTATTTGTGGTACTTTGGTGTTATTCCTGCTATGACATATTACTCCAGTGACATTTGTATCTGGTAATATTCAAAGTTTTCATTTATGATGTCATGGCAACCAATAATCCTGACATGACTAATCCATGTCAAGTAAACTGATTCTTTCCTTTCCACTTTAGAAGATATTAAACAATTCTGTCTGTCACAGTGACTTTTTTTACTTCCACAATATATTACATCTCTTGCATCATTTATAAAAAATACAATTTTATATTTAAAGCTAAAACTTTATATATTTGTGAGTTTTTTTTATTTAAAAAAAAATTAAATATAACTTTAAACTTACAGCTAAAACTTTATTACAGCTTGCCATTTAAAAAGTATTTCAGGGTTCTTTTTCATATTTCTTCTTTTTGTATAATGAATATATATCTCCATTGGAAATTTTTTTTTTTTTAGATATGAAGTTTGGTATTACACATGCTGGATGCTTTTGACAGCACAAACTGCTGCATTATACCAGGAGGGAGAAGAATGGCTTTGCTGACACAAAGTTTGATAACAAAAATTCACATAAATTGTCATAGTAAAAAGTTCCAACTATCTGTTTTTATTTAGTATCATAATGTGTTTTTTTCCTTTTTTTAAAATGAATATATCTCTATTTTTTTTTTAGATTTGAACTTTCATACTACACATAGTATGATGTATTATTTCTTGTGACAATATCTTTAAAATAATGCCTTCATGGGATCTGTAAACAATTTTATCGATCGACTTTGTCCACACATTCCTTAAAGGTATTACTTTAAGCATATCACAAACTTAGAATCATACATCACTAGAGTATTATATCATAGCAGGAATAATACCAAAGTACCATATTTAATGAATCAAATGACTGGGCAAGCTAAAATTTTCAGAAATTTATTGCTTGTATTATATACATATTGTTTAAAAATATAAATTATAATAAATGATAAAAATCATATACAACAGCTATATGTTTATAAATTAATAATAATGAACATAAAAAGTTTTTCAGCACATGGTTTTATGCCCTTTTCAAACGTTAAGCATTTATTTTAACACTAACCAATTATTGTAAATAGGACACCATCTGGTGGTCTATAATAAAAATAAAATAAAATCAAACATCAATAAATATACAGAATAAATAATACCTACATTATACAACTTTATATATACTATTTTATATAATTTTCCATTCATTTTTAATTGACCAATTGTTAATTAAATGAAGTTTTATAAATATTCATACAATTATTTAAGTTGTGCTTAATGTAATATGTTTCAAATAAATCGTTTCTTTTTGGATCTTTAATGTAACTTAAAGGTTTAAACTCTAAAATGAGAAAGAATTATAACAGTAACAAAGAAAAAGGGGATTATTTGGGATCATAAGCTTAACTTAAATTCTTAAACCTACTTTAAACACAATAACTAAATTTCAAGCTGGATTCTTGATTTAGCAAGTAAATGTTCTTTATCCCTTATTTATAAGTCTCTTCTGGTGTTGGAATTCATTATATTATAAATTTCTGAACAATAAATCATTTGATGTCTTCTTATATTTAAATTTAATGCATGACTGTTAATAAATAAGATACTAACATTCATTTAAATTATAACTATATGAAATAGGTGAAACTTCTTACATAATATATTTTAATGTGTCAAAGCATCGGCTGGAAAGTGAACCCCAGGACAACTGCTTGTAAGGAAGCTAATCACTTAGCCAACAATTCTTGACTACTTATATATTTAAATAATGAATTTTTCTTTTAAGTTTATTTCATTCCTTAAACATTAATAGACCATTACATAATTTTCATAGTAGGTATAACACTGTAATCTCCTGTTCACACAACTGTGGTGGGTATATCATAGATCATTCCATTAAAATCATCTACACTGCATGTGTGTCCACTGTGTAAAGTAATTATACAGTCAGAACAAAGCAAGGATTGGAAAACCGATCCAGGTGTATTAATAATTATCATGCCGACAGAGACTATAGCAATAGCCATCAGTCTTGGTGAACAATATAGAATAAACTTATTTACATTGTTCATAAGTGAGAGCCAAACTTCTTTCATTAAACTGAAAAATCTCCCCCACCCCAAAGAAATTAGTTTCAATGTATTTTCAGAGATGGATGCTTGGCGCAGAAAATCCTCTGCCTGATTACCTGCAATAAGATATAAAAAATGTGTACTAGTTGCACATAAGTATTACCCAAGGGTAGAATTGCCTCCATATTCTAGTTATATAAGAATAAGTTGATAGTTTTCATTTTTGTCTTAAAAAAATCAAAAACAAAAAAAAAACATAAAAATAATATATGTTTAAAATATTAAAATAATATAATTGTTTAGAAAGCAAGTCTGAAATTAATATTATCACTGAAGAAATAATGGCTGAAAAAGAAATATGTTCAATAGCGATGAATGCAAACATTTTGGGAAGAAATTAAATTAGTGTTATGGACTCACATCTTTTGCCATACATATAATTCATTTTCTCCATCGCGTGGAATATAATTTTTTATGGATTTCCATTTTTCTTCCTGCTGAAACATTATTTATCTGTGATATAACTTCATAAATTTTTGTCATAAATGTCATTCTTCATCTATCTGCTTTTTTACGGTATCCACATAGACACTGATACCTTTTTGGATCTTAATTTCTTATTAAATTATTATTTAAAATTACTTTATTATCAATTATGTGATTTATTTTTTTGCATTGTTGTATTTATTAGTTTTATAATTCAATTTATTATAAAATTGGATTGCATTTACATTCATTTCTAATTTAATTTCTTCCTGAATGTTTTAAACTGAAGACTGTAATTGCAAACATTTATTTCTTAATCACTTTTATTTACTAAATATATGTTTGACCTTATCACTAAGTTAATTTCTTACTAAGTATTTACATTAGTGACATCTGAAAATATTTGTTTTTCAATCATTATTTGTTCTTTAAATATATTTTTATCCTTATCACTAATCAAATTTTTTCCCATTCAAATAAGATATTAATTTCAAATAAGATATTAATTTCAAGTTTATTTCATATTTTTTGTCTATGTGATGTGGCTCCACCTATGAATAGTACAGAAATGCAATTAGAACCAAAATTTTATTATGTAATGATTAATAGATTTCAATTAACCTGCCTGCATTCTGACAGATTTTTTTGTTCTCACTAGATTTAAGTTTCAACTTTCATTTTGATATTAAACCATTATTATTTATCAGAATATAATAAGTTTGATCTCATTCGATAGATATTTTTGTTTAGAAATTAAATAAATTTTAAAAAATCACATTTGATTTTCAGAATTATTTTTAAAATTATATTTATTCAAAACAAAATGCTGTCACATCATCAAATTTCAGTGGAGCCAATTCAATTTATAAAATGAATGAAATCTTCTTTGTTTCATGTTTGATTTAAAAATTTGAACAAATTTCTTTTAATAACTTCTAAATCTATCAATTTATGCTTTGAAAGTTTACAATTTTTTTTGTAATTTTTATGATATTGCTAAATATAATAATCTGTTGCATGCCCTCATTTCTAGAAAGTGATGTTTTCCCATGATCATAATCTCCATAATAACAATATTCAGAAGAAAATATTTTTTTACATTTAAAAATGAAACATTTCTGTAAAAATTAATAATTATTACATAATTATGATACAAATATAATTATAAACTTAATTTAGACCATTGTAATATTTTCTTAACAATCATAATATTTCTATAAAATACAATCAGCAAAGTTCATGTTCACCAAATAAACAATGTCTACTCATCAAACTAGAGTTTTAGTTTCTTCAGGATACCAATTATTTGATTTTCTCTGCCATCTTTTGATTTTTTTTGTAAGCAAAATATTAGAATATAAATATATGTGAACTTTAAAGCCATAACACAAGATTTTCACCAGGGGAAAAAAACAAATACTTTACTTTTAGAAATCTCAGACAAAGTTCTGTCATCTCAAAATATGACCTTGCTAAAAGTAAAAACACACCCAAACTATTCAATTTTGTTTTTTAAAAAATTAAGTGATATGTGAGGTCTTAAAAATAAGATATAACATTAAAAAATCAAATAAATGATACCTGTTCAAATTACAAAACTTTTAAAGTGTTCAAGAAAAGTCAGAGACCTTCTCTTAAAATTTAAGACATTTGGGATGTTACAATAGCACTGCTATTATTTTCAGCTTTTCTGTGCTATTTTGCATTTATCTACAACATTAATTTACCTGTATGCAGTGTAGAAATTATAACTAAAACTATTGGTTAAAAAAATCTGTAGATGTCAGCATTATACCAATTTTATACAATTGTCACATAAATTTGCATCTGAAAGCAAGCTAACAATGCTGTGATTGGTTGTATCATAATATATAAAAAACAGTATCACCAATTGGTGGATTATTTGGTCCTAGGCATTTCAAAGCATGTTTATTGTTTTAATATTTCCAAAAGAAAAATTGTAATTTTCTGTAATTTATTTATGCATTTAAGGTTAATTATGCAACATATTTGTAAAATATTTATTTTAAGCCCAAAAACTACAACTAGATTATGTTTAAAAATATTTATTTTTAAGAAGACAAGTAATAAAATAGATATATGATAAAGAGAAATATGTTTTTACCAGATAACAAGAATTGCTTTTATAAATGCCAGTGAAGGAATTTTTTGAAAATTTTAGTAATATTAATTTATGAACATATTTTCATTCTTTTATGATGACTCAAATAAAATTTGTTCCCATTTTAAAAATGGAATTCAAATAAAATATTTTGTTCAGTAATTTTTATGAGTAGACAATATTATGAATCAATATGAAAAGAGCAAATATGCCTGAATCTGTCACTAGGGGGTTTCAGATAAAAGTGGGACGAGTTGGACTTTAAATATATAAATAATATATATATATTGAACTGGGTGGGGTAGTAGATCGATTAAGAACATACTATATATGGGAGAAAGAGAAGCAAATTTTTACTCTTTAATAAAATGATAATGATAAACAAACCATAAAACAAATTGTTTACTTATTTTATAGAAAATATGAAATTATTATGACATTATTTATTATAACTTCAATCTACTCCAATGCAATTTAAGTATTGCTCCACACCGGACCCTTAGGCAGAGAATAATAATACCCAGAGGGTACCTATGATAAAGCTGGAGCTATATATATATATTTATATAAGGTACATAACTCTGACTACATTCCAAGGCCACAGATCTACTCAGCTGCAAAATTTGACACCTATCATTCAAGGCATTTTTGGTTCGGAGTAAACTCCAGTTAATTACACAAGACATAACTAATGTTCCCGGAACAACAGCAAACTAATTCAGTTCCTAAGAAATCCCAAGTAGCTCAATTAAAACTATAATAAACTATAAACTGCTTATATGAATTCTCTGCTGAAGTGTTTTATAGTAGTATAATTAAAAAAATTGACTGACAAATCATAATTTCTAAAATAATTTATTTTAAATAAAATGTTTAATATAACTTGTAACTAATCCTATAATCTTTTAATTAAATATAAACAATGATTTATAATATCTCAGACAATAAAACATTCAATAGTAATATAATTTAACATAAAGCATTAAAAAAAGTACAAGCATTAAAACACGCACATAAATGGTTCATTTTATGTGAGCTATAGAGTTCATTTATCAGACTGACTTTGGGAGGATTCAAAGATTGCAATGGCTACACTAATGGATATCAAATTGTTAGATGAACATTACTGCTATCAGGCAGCCTGCTGATGTTCTTGCAGATGGAGGTTGGATTTCATCGCATGTCCCAAACGGCTTAGCACTGCATCATATTCATTGAAGAAAATCTAATATATGATTGACTTTAAATTTGTGAATGACTCTATATATGTGTTTCACTGACTGATGAAATTTTTGGCCCTATTTATATGATGGCCTTGTTGTCATTTTTTAAAACCCACCAGCTATTTTCATTGTTAAAAATTCATTCATTGCTTTGATTAAATTCTTTAGATGTGTTTAAGTAATCCTGTTGTTTATGGATTTTAATTAGTAGCCATTGCTAACCTATTTTTATGTAACTTATGAGTATATGCAATCTTTGAGGGAAATTTTACTTATAACTTTCATTTATTTTTAATATTTCATTTTCATATTTTAATTTTCAACATGCACACTTCTAATTATTTTCTTTATATTTAAATACAATCTTTATTCATGCACTATATTTTATTTTAAATAAATGAAAAGAGAGATTTTTTTTTATAGTTTTTAAGATTCCCTTTTTTTTTGATATTTTTAAATTTTCTCCCCTCTCTAATTATTCTTTAATTCGTAAAACTTTATGAATTGACTTTAGAAAACTGCATTTTTTTTTAAAAAAAAACAACTTTCTAAATACACTTTCTTAATTTATTCTACAGTTTAGTTTTTGTCTAGTTACATTTTCTCCCCCCTCAAATTATTCTTTAATAAATTCACTTCAGCTCTTTGAGCACATTATGCGCTCATCAGATGACATTGTTTTCTTTCTTTACTGATGTAAAAAGTATAAGCATGACATTAACCAAAATATGGACATTTGATAGCTCTCTGTCATGTGATTCCAAAAATGTCTATCTCAAAAAATCTGTTCAAATTTGGATTTTTGGTAGCAGTTTTAATCGATCACAGTATTTATTTATTTCTATAACTTTTGTAATTATCATGAAGTGATAAAAGAAAAAAAATGGTTTACTAAATGCAAGTCAACATTTGCCACATGTTATTCACAAACAAGGCCTACAATAGAGGTTCAACATAATGACTCGTAAGTATAAAATTTTAATTTTTTTAATAATTTTTTTTTTTTTTAATTTTTTGAAAAAATTATCTTTTTTATTTTAGTTTATAGTTAGTAAATTATATATTTATTTATGCTCATATAGAATTCATATTTACTGTAATTTTCTAAAGTTCTAATCCATTTATTTTATAAAAATAATGATTTTCAAAAAGTTGAATTATTTATTATTTATAATTATATTTATATATTTGTTTACAAGTAATGAGTTATAAATGAATAATCAAATGCATAGAAAGATTGCATATGCAGACATGTAATCAAATTCTGATTCTTGTTTATGTTTTTGTTTATTCCTGTTCATGCTTTGGAGTCACTCTGATTTTGTTATATGTTTCATAACATTATTTTCAAGTCTATAGCTAACTAATGGACTATATGCAAATAAATTATATCTATGTGGTACAATAAATATAATAAGATAGCATCACTTCTGTGCATAAAGAATATAAACATCACTTGTGTGCATAAAGAATATAAACATCACTGGTGTCCATAAAGAATATAAACATCACTGATGTACACAAAAAATAAAAAATGAAGAGATGAAACTCATTTTATCAGTGATATAGACAGTAGCCTACAATTTCTAGTTTTAGATGGATAAGAAGCCAATTGCTATGATGATTTCTTTTGTATTTTTTATTAGGATGAATCTTTTTTTTTATCGATGCCTTTGACATTTGGATCTGTTGGGGTATAAGATAAAAATGAAGAATTCATATCCAACTTTTTTTGGAGATTGTGAAGCTATGGATTATCTCAGGTAAGACATGTTATACATGTTTAGAAAGATAATTTTGTGAGGAATACAAATAAATTATCACTGAAGATGTAATTTGAATTTTAGTTAATGTTAATTTCCAAATTATGAACAAACAATAAAATAATAATTATTTTGGATGTGAAATTTTTTTCCCCTTATTTTTTATATAGTTATCACTATTTATCTTATGATTATTGTTTGTCTTAGTTTTTCTAGTTTTTATTAATGTATTTTTTTTGCTCTAACATAATTAAAACTGAAGTTATTGTGAAAATTGTGTCTCAGGTCAGTATTTTACAAAATTCAATATGGCGGTTTGGACTGAAAGTATTAACACCTTCTGAACAGTCTTTTAACAAACTGTGTTTTGTTTTAAACTAACAAAAAAAAAAAAAAACTCTTCAGACTTCTATAAATTATTTCTTTCAAATGAGGTGTTTTTAATTCAATGCCTTCTCCAAGTCAATAAAAATCTCATAACACTTTCTATTTATTTCCAATCTTCTTCACAAGACTATTCCTAATGACATTATTGTTTCTCTAGTTTCTTTATCAGTTTTAAAGCTATATTGCTCTTCATCCAAATTTTTATCTATCTTTTCTGGTATTCTATTTTTAATTATTGTGGGTGAAATCTTCTAGGCATGGAATAATAAAGCTACTGTTTTATAATTCATGCAATTATTTGCATTACCATTTTTTAGAAAGGATATAGTTTTTGTAGTCGTAAAATCAAATGGTGCTATACTTTTTCATAATATTCTGTTATCACATCAAATAATTTATTTTAAATTTTTAAAAATTCAATTGGAGTTGACATTTGTAATACAAGATTCGCATAGTTAGAAAAGATTAGGGGATGGAATTTTTCAAAATACTGAACCCCAAATTATTGAATTTTATATAATATGAAAAAAATATAATTTAAAATCATGTGACTAAAAGTAAGGACATAAATCTAAATGTTGCATTTGGAAATGGACACAAAACAGAGAAGTGAAAAAACAAATTAGATTAAGAATTATTTAGAGTTGAACTATTAAGTAGATTGAATGGAATAAAATCTTCACTTATTAATAAAATAAAGAAAAAATAAAGGCAAAACTAGAAAAGAGAGAATAGGTATGAAGAAGTAGAAATATAGAAGTCTTTGAAAAATAGATGAAAAAATATATTTCTAAAAATGAAGTAATAATAAAAAAAATCTCAAAATATTAGATTGACCATGATTTTAATGATAGAAATATCATCTTTATTTAAAAAAAAATTGTAAATAGAAAAAAAAAAGGGAGAGAAAACCAGAAATATCTTAAGAAAGTATTTAACAAAGTTTGGAAAAAATGGTTACATAGCATAGAGGAACTGTCTAGGAGCAGATAATATGATATATAAACTATCCAAAATGAGAAAGTAAACCAGTTAATAAAATAAACACTTTATATCAAATTTAGAATTAATAAAACTAACCAAAATTAAGAATTCACAACCAATGGCAGACTTCTCACATGCAAATTATGCAAACGCAAAATAAATTTATACTACCCATCTATCCCATAATTATAAATAACAATGATTTTTTTTTCTTTATATTATCCTTTTCATTAGAAGACAATTTATCTGTCCATAAACCACTAAACATCACATGATCACTATCTCATACTAGCACATAAATCATATGATGCTTAGTGGGGTTAACACCAATCCTGCCTAATAGGATAATGGTGGCTATGGTTGTTAAAGAGCCAAAGACACCAAAATGTATGGGTGCTGAATTGAGTTCAGATCCATATGACTATATAAGCTATTGAGCTTGAATTGAAAATATTGTGTTTTCAATTTCATTCTCATAGTTTTGTAGTTTAATAGAGTTAAAAGGTGGGTGCTGGACGGTTGCATTAGATCCTAAGATCTAGGTGCAGTGTTCTTAGATCCAAGGCTCTTCACTGATGATGGCCACAAGCCGGAAACTAGTCTGGGGATATTGGATGAGTAGGCACTTGATAGGGATTTTATGCACAAGCCTTCTGGCATCCATTGATTGCTCTTGTTAGCACAAGATGGCATTACTATATAGAGAGTTTTGCTTTGTTTTGAATTGTTTATCTGTTCATACTTAATTTTGTGGCCAGTATTGTTTACTTTACGTTTACACATTTTTATTCTTTCATTTATTCTCTAACTACTTTGACCTATATATAATTTCTTAATAAGTAATAAGGAATAATATAAATTGCTTCAGAAATTATATTTCCATCAACTTTCTCCTTTGTATTATTCCATAAATCATTTACAATAATAATTATTTTCCATGCTATTTTATTCCCCAAAATATTACAATTTTTTCTTTAAGCCTTATTAAAAAAAAATCAAAATGTTTCTTTATCTTAATATCTTTAAAGTTATTATTATTCCTATTCAACAAAATATCCTTAACTAAACTTTCAGCATAGCCAATACTGAGAATGAGAGTATTCATTTACGTATAGTTTAAAATCTTCAAAGCGCATGTGCATTAGCCTGATCGCTAATTTACAACTACAATTTATTAACATAGCGCTATATAAATAAATGACTTATTAAGATAATCTTTATATAATTATCTTTTTGTTTTAAGAAAACTATTCTTTTAGAATTATTAATTTCTCATTTCTATACTAAAAGCTTATTAAAGTATTTATTTTATGTAAAACGTCTCAGTTAACAGACAATACCTTATGTCACATGATTCTAGTGAAACTGAGGCAAATTTGAACACAACATTCAATACATTTTGATGAAATTAGAATACTAGAGTTGCAGAGCACATCTATTGGCATACTATTCTAAAACTGCTCCTGATTCCAACGGAAGGCACACATTTAATCTTCATAACTTTGATATTGTAGGTGAATAAAGAGATAACAGAAAATGAAATATAAAAGAAGCATGGTTTATTTCCAATTCAACTCTCATCCTCAACCAATTTTTCTATAGTAATGTATTTTAAGTTGCACAATATTATTTAATATTAACTATGTTTTATAAAACTACTGAAAGCCTGTTAAGCAATTTTTTTGACTTTATCTCTTATGACTTGAATCTCTCTTTCACCAGAAATATTAAGCTCTAAAACTCAACCATGATATATGTCATGTCCAAAAAGTTCTCTAGCAGCTAATATGGTAGATATTTTTTCAGTACTAAGTGGTCCATAAAGTAGTAAGTTTGGTAAATTCATTCTTTCAATAGATTTTGCAAAACAACAATTCTTGGAAGGCAACTTCGTCAGCTGTTATTGGTTGATATTTTTCCATACATGACTTTGCACTTTCATTTCTGGTGGGCTCACTAGTAGTTGCTTCATCTTTATTCCCAGCATTAAAAGTAGTCAAATATTTCAGAAAGGTATGAACAATTCTTCTTTACCTTTGCCACCTGCTTCTAAATGACTTTACCTACATATTAATTGATTAGAATGGTTTTCTTGTATTATCATATATATATATATCAAACCTTCTAGCAAAAATAAAAAATGCAAAACCATAAAACAATACAATACTAGATTAAATCCAAAATTTTACCAAAATCCTTAACACAACCATAGTTTCATCTACTACAAATAGACCTTCTCAAGTGAAAATCAAACCAAAGAAATAAATATATACACAAAACAAACCTTCCCATAATTCATTTCAAACTCCATCTTCCCTTAATATCAAAAGAAGTCTTCATAAGATTGATAGCCTCAGAATCAAGGAGTTTTATCATCAAAGTCTCCTTTATTCTTCTTTTTAACTAATTCTTTTCGTAAAAAATAACCGAAGCATTGTTAAACAATATTCTATGACCTGTATTCAATTCATGAATATATAAAGCTGAGTTAAGATACCTATGTTTAACTCTACTTTTATGAACCTTATCCTTTCATTAAAGCTAAACTTACTCTGGCCTACATAAAACCACAATTACATGGAATCTTATAAACAATACCAGGAATAGACCTAATATCAATAGACTGTTTTGAACCATTAAGTAATGAATTCAAATCAGAACCTTCCATGCAATCTTCCTTCCACCTAACAAATGACTATTCTTATAAATCAAATTACATATTGAAGCCTTAAATGGTAATGACATATAATCATTATCCTTACCAACAAAATTCTTACCATCAAAATCATGACTATAAACATTACTATTCAATACAACTTTTTTTATAAAATCATGACTATAACCCAATTCTACATATTCAGCAGCAAATTGACTTCTTTGAATATCAGCATCATTATTAAAATTATTAAGCCTTCTATTCCGACAACAAAAATTCAACAAAGACATTTTTTTTATGTATAAAAGGCTGATAACTATCAGGCCTAATCATATTTCTCAAATTTTTAGGTTTTATAAAATGACTACTAAACAAAACATCATTAACCTTTTCAACATTTAAATCTAAAAACTTTAATTTTACAAAATCAAAACTACCCCCCTCAATTGTCAACTTAATACTAGAATCAAAAGCATTCAATCCACATAAAAACTCTTCTAATTTCTCTTTCTGAATAACAAACAAATAATCATCAACATATCTAACAAATAATTTTATAGAACATGAAAACAGATTAATAACACTACACTCCAAATAATCAATATAGACAGCACACATCAATGGAGAAATAACATAACCAATAACCCAACCCTCTCTAATTTTATAAAACACATAATTAGACATAAAACACATTGAATCGTCCAATCAGCTAATAGCAATCATGAAAAATCTTGATGCTTTTCTGCAGTTAAAAACATTGCAATGTTTTTCTAAAATTGAAAGATAAGATTCATCAATATTTTTGTGTTACTGATTCAACGTGTATTGTGTAATTATGTGTTTTATAAAATTAGAGAGGGTTGGGTTATTGGTTATGTTATTTCTCCATTGATGTGTGCTGTCTATATTGATTATTAGGAGTAGGAGTGTAGTATTATTAATCTGTTTTCATGTTTTATAAAATTATTTGTTAGATATGTTGATGATTATTTGTTTGTTATTCAGAAAGAGAAATTAGAAGAGTTTTTATGTGGATTGAATGCTTTTGATTCTAGTATTAAGTTGACAATTGAGGAGGGTAGTTTTGATTTTGTAAAATTAAAGTTTTTAGATTTAAATGTTGAGAAGGTTAATGATGTTTTATTTTGTAGTTATTTTATAAAACCTAAAAATTTGAGAAATATGATTAGGCCTGATAGTTATCAGCCTTTTATACATAAAAAAATGTCTTTGTTGAATTTTTGTTGTCGTAATAGAAGGCTTAATAATTTTAATAATGATGCTGATATTCAAAGAAGTCAATTTGCTGCTGAATATGTAGAATTGGGTTATAGTCATGATTTTATTAAAAAAGTGGTATTTAATAATAATGTTTATAGTCGTGATTTGGATGATAAGAATTTTGTTGGTAAGGATGATGATTATATGTCTTTACCATTTAAAGCATCAATTTATAATTTGGTTTATAGGAATAGTCATTTGTTAGGTGGAATGAAGGTTGCATGGAGGAAAGGTTCTGATTTGAATTCATTACTTAATGGTTCAAAACAGTCTATTGATAGTAGGTCTATTTCTGGTATTGTTTATAAGATTTCATGTAGTTGTGGTAAGTTTTATGTAGGCCAGAGTAAGTTTAGCTTTAATGAAAGGATAAGGTTCATATAAGTAGATTGAAACATAGGTATCTTAACTCAGCTTTATATATTCATGAATTGAATACAGGTCATAGAATATTGTTTAACAATGCTTCGGTTATTTTTTTATGAAAAGAATGAGTTAAAAAGAAGAATAAAGGAGACTTTGATGATAAATCTTCTTGATTCTGAGGCTATCAATTTTATGAAGACTTCTTTTGATATTAAGGGAAGATGGAGTTTGAAATGAATTATGGGAAGGTTTGTTTTGTGTATATATTTGTTATTTCCATGGTTTGATTTTCACTTGAGAAGGTCTATTTGTACTAGATGAAACCATGGTTGTGTTAAGGATTTTGGTAAAATTTTGGATTTAATCTAGTATTGTATTGTTTTATGGTTTTGCATTATATATATACACACCTGGGTCTCATTTTACGTGATAGATAGATTCCTCAGAAAACACATGCAAACGAAATCACGCAAAAATAGACGTAACTTACCTTAAAAAAGGGGGGATATGGACTGTGATTTTTCAAAAATCGTGTAAGAGCAAAGCACCAATGTAAAATTACTTTAAAATTCGCGCAAAAAAAAAATAAATAAATAAATAAGGAAATAAAATATGACTAATAAAAAATTTCAAATTTGAAAAAAATTGATACAAGACAAACTTTTTAAACTATTTTTTAACTATTATATTTAATTTTATTCAAAACAATATGTATTTTTATGCATACATTTTTTATACATGTTTTAATTATTATCGCTATTTGCCGATAAACAGGTTCGTTTGCAAACTGGTAAAAAATTAGATTCTTCACAAGAGGAAATACAACTAGCGCCAACTTCACTCTCATGTTGTGTTAATGGTTTTCTGGTGACAACGTAATTGGTAATTAATCTTTGAGATGATGATTTTATTAATTGTTTATGAACGCGATATCCAGACATACAACCATTTAGCTCTCGTGGGAATTTAAGAGCACGTTCGTGATTAGTGTCATTTATAAAAAAATACTTTGCCAACTGATTAGAAAGTTGAAGACCTTCTCGAATCATTTTTGAAGTGAAAGGAACAGGTTCCACCTCTGTTTCATTATATTTTTCTACATTTTCTTCTATATCTAAACTTTTATTTTTGTCTTTAATTTTTTAATTTTCAATTCCGTTTAAAAATCAAATTTAGTTTCACAGCTATTATTCACCTTTTAAAAATAAACTTGCAGACACTAAGTGATTAATAATTGATTACAATCTTTTTTAAAAAGCAAAAACAGAATGTGATTTAAAATGCAAAATTAACACGCACAATGTTTGAACAAATTTACATTATAATCTTGTAAAATTTAATGTGTGTATACATAAAATGTGGAAATCATGATTTTAATTTCATTATTGCATAAAATCTTACTATTATAAGGCACTGAAAATATTGAAATTACTAAGATGAAAGTCGAATTCCAATAATGTGCTATTACTTTCAATATGATGTAAGTGCGCAAAATTTATTATTTAAAGTAATAGTGCATTATCGGAGTTCAACTTCCGAAGAAACATGAATCGCATAACTTCAAAATCGCATTAAATAAATCCGCGTAAAAAGAGACCCAGGTATATATATATTTGGGTGATAATAGAAAAGTAGTTCTTCACTTTATTGCTACCTAGTGTGTAAACATGATTAATTAATGACTATTAGAAATAGTCAAATATTTCAGAAAGGTATGAATAATTCTTCTTTACCTTTGCCACCTGCTTCTAATTGACTTTACCTACATATTAATTGATTAGAATGGTTTTCTTATATATATATATTTGTGTGATAATAGAAAAGTAGTTCTTCACTTTATTGCTACCTAATGTGTAAACTTGATTAATTAGTGACTACCAAACACATATAAAATAATCATTCTTATTAACCCCCAATCTTTAATTGCTTTCTAGCTTTTATCTTTATCAATGATGATACCTGGGTTTCAAAATTGAATGAGAATACTGATATACATCCAGCAATGGTATATATGTTTATTGTACCTATCAAGCCGAAAACTTGAAATTTGAAATCAGTCTAAGATTTTGAACCCAAGCCAATTTGCTTGAATAATTATATAAGTCTGAAACCAATTTAGTAAGTATATATTTTAGTGCCTTTTAGATTTTCATTCAGACTCTAAATGCTAATAATAGTAACAAATGACCATACTACCAGCTTAAAACAATATGAGAATTCTAGAGTAGCTTTAGTGCCATCTAGTGTGAGATTGAATAATTAGAGATTATTATATAAATTACATATATATATATATAATCATTTAAACAATCTGTCTTGCAAGCTTTACTTAAAATAGATAAATGCTATTCAACTTAAAAAACAAAAAAATTCTTAAGCTATATAATCATGTTTTGCATAATATGTATGATTAATAGAGGAACTGAAAGTTTGAACACCTGTAACTTTGCTAGAACAGATATAGCTTTCTATATTAGTCGACGTTTTGCTAATCTTTTTTGCTTTTGTTTATTTATTATAAATAAAAATTTTATACATACAAGGTAATAACTTTTATATTCAAACCAAGTTAATTATATATACATGAAATTAAAGAAAATTTTAGAACCTATTGTTCAACAATCAAAGAATTCGATTAAGGCAAAATGTTCCACACACAGATGCGGAAGTCCTCTCCGCAGAAGTCCAATATTTTAATGAAATCTCAATTTACTTTTGTTAACGCTATGGTGTTTTGGAAAAACTAGATGGGGACTTTTAAAAAAACTTTAGACAAGATTCTTTGTCTACTAAATAGAACAAATTTACAACACCGAATCCTGAAACACAAAATGTCCAAATATTCTCTTCAATTTCATCCTTAGATTTTTAAAAAATCTTCATTTTAAATATATAATAAAAGAAGAAAAATAAATGTTGAATGATTAAATTTTAGATTAGAAATTTTAAAAGATATGAAAATAATAATTACTCAGTAAAAGAATAATCATTATTCATAAGATACATAAATGCAATATATAAATTAAATATATACTTGATGTGTATATTATATTATATTTTGGTTATATAAGACGTCCAAAAGTTAAGTAACTACAGAATTCACTTCAAGAATTCAATACCTTTTAAGTAAAACCGACAGTTTCATATTATTGTAACATTATAAGGTTTATCTTTTTCTTCTTCTCCTACGATTAAAATAAGAAAAAATATTGCATCAAATAAAATTTGCTTATTTTGTATTTAAATACTTCAGTATATATTTTATAGATAAATAATTATTAATCTTCAGGAAAAAAAAAGGCATTTCGAAAGTAAATTAAGAGAATCGTAAGATTATTTAAAAATAAAAAAAATATTCCTACAGAAAAACGAACTTAATCTACAAAAGCAAAACAATAAAATGTAATAAAATGGAAGCATATATAAAAACTATACTTCAATCCTCTCCACTTTCCAACTCTTCTGCCATCCACATCACGGAAAAACTGATAATGGATATGGATGGCTGAAGAGTTGGAGAGTGGAGAGGATTGAAGCTGGTCCATTAAAGTGTGTAGATTTGATATCTTAATTTAAACTGAGCACTGATTATATATATATGAATGGGAGATGATGATTTGAACCAACTGATGAGTGCTGGTTCATCATGAAATACATATATTGGAGATAATTTATATTTTTCACACTATGTGGTAATGTACATCAGTTATATTGGATACATTGGATGAATGTAGGGGGCTTGAAAATCTGGGTTCAAATCTCCTTTAATTACATCTAGTATATACATTATATTTGCATTTCAAAAGTATATATAATTTTATTAATAAAAAGAAACAAATGATTCCATGTTTCATAAACTACAATTTTTTAAAAAATGTTAATTTATGGTATTATTTTAAAAATGAACAATCTTTAAATGGCATGAGCAGTTCATCTATTGTAAACATAACTGTTAACTCTGTAATGTAACTGTTGTAGGACTGAAGAAGACTGCTGGACATTCAAAACTGTAAAGGAATAAAAATATTTGGAGAAAATATATTTTCATTGGATAAAGTGTAAAAAGAAAGCTGTTTTTAATTATAATTATAGATTTTAACATAATTGATGAATGAGAAATTGTTTTGATAATTAGCTATAAATATTTAAAATAATGAATTAATTGTTGCTGCAAGCCTCTCTTCACTAGAAAGAAAAGGAGACAGAATAGAGTAAGAGAGAAAGAATGAAAGGAAGAGAGAGAATGAGATAGAATGAGAGAGAGAGAGAATAAGAAAGGGAGCAAGAGAGCAGAGTGAAAGAACAAGAAAGAAAGTGAGATGAACTGAATGAGAGAAGCAGGAAGGGAGAGAGAAAGATAGTAAAAGAGTTATCAAAATTAAGATAGTAGCGAATAAATTCAACATTTAGTACAAGTTTAAATTAATTATACAAGTGACAGTATCAGATATCACACACATATATATTGAAAACTAAACTATATAGAAAATCACACCTAATTATCTGCATTTAAAAGTATTAAGAAGATAGACAAGAATACCTAATTCCATGTCACATATATTTTAAATTAACAACTGACAAATTTACGTGACTGTATGGGCTATCATCACATAGAGATTGAGGATTTAATTAAAGTAATGAGACATCCATTTTATATGAAAATGGTGATATTTTAATGATGATCACATTTTGAATAATGATAGCAAAACTCAAATTTTTGCATTGAGCAACATATCTATCCTTCTGAATTCTATAAAACAGAGCAGATTGTTCAGCTTGATGAAGTTACAACAGGCTTTGTAATCTGGAAAATGATTAAAGGTGATAGTTAGCTTTAAAACTATTGGATTTTTTTTATAAATATATAGACTTAAGAAATTACAATACCTGGTCTTGAGAAGGTTTCTATTATTCCATGGAATATTATAATAATCCAGCACTGTAAAACATAATCTTCGATGTATTAAGAGATATGCAGACACTGTCAAGATTAGCTATAATTGATTTATAGGAAAATGAACAACAGGAAGTGAAATATTTGGACCTTCTGATACAAAGAGATGCAGTATTTCTCAACTACCAGATGTTAATCAAACCATTAGAAATCAGAGAATTCACACACCCCAGATCGAATGCATCTAAGGCACACAAATTAGCAGGACTGTTTGTTTAGAAATCATCAGCTATGCAAATTTGAAGCTAATAGAAAAACGAACATTACTGATTATAAGCCAATAAACATCACATGACCACCATTTTTTATGTTTACATATAACTGTTATTAAAACAAGCAAAACTCTCCATACATATTGCCACTCAGTGCAAGCCAGAGTAATCAGTGCTCTCAGATCAAAGGCTCCTCACTCAGGAAGGCCACAAGCCAGAAACTAATCTGGGATATTGAGTGAGTAGTCATTAGATGGGGATTTTATGCACAAGCCTTCTGGCATCCATTTATTACTCTGGCTTGCTCTGAGTGTCAATATGTATGGAGAGCTTTGCCTGTTTTAATTACTGATTATATTAAAGATTTGATAAATGTGGATTTCAAATACAGTCAATAACTAAGAAAATTGAGCAGCTCCACAAAAGATTAACAATCAGCTAGATTTAAAAAAACAAACCATTCATAACACTACCATTTATTCCTAAAGTAGCTAATCATCTTGTTAAAAATCGTTCCAAAGAGTTTAAAGTTGGTTTTCAAACCACACCTAACACAAATAGACTGAGTAACAACGCCAAGAATAAATCGACCTTGAACAAACCCCCCAAGTAGTATACAAAATTACTTGCCTACAAGTGAGTTGTGCTGCCACCTACTATGGCGAAACTCAGGATACTATCAATGCTAAAGTGGCTCAACACACACATGTATACAAAAGAGCACAGAATAAAAATGAAGGCAGCTCAGGGTTTTTAGATTACCAAAAGGCATCTAGCCACAGATTCGAACCCAACAATGCCAAGATTGTGTGCTCTGAGAGAAATGATATTAAAAGAATAATAAAAGAAGCATATTTCATCAAGAATGGCCCAAATCCCATCAATAGATGAGATACATGGTTCGCAATTTCCAAAACATGGTTGAGTTAAATGATTTACATATAAAACAACTGCACTGTATCAGTAATGACAATAGTTATGAATATGGAAGTTAACATACTCTGAAAGCGCTAAGCCAAAGATTATTATTATTTATTAGTTTAATAACTCCACCAATTTGTGTTAACGTGCAATATAATCATTAATAATCCACTATAGTGAAAATATTTTGAGATTTTGTTCAAGAGATTGTTTCTGATTATAGATGAATGGGAACCAGAGACTCATTGTGATTTTGAAGAATCAAGTCACACTATGAACTTGGTGTTTGTTATGAGGAAAATGTAAGCAAATTGCATGATTTATACACTGCTTTTATAGATGATGTCACAGAATTTGAGTCTGCTAATTAAATAGTTTATGGTTTTATTTGAAATTTTTTGATTATTTTTGATGTTTCTAAAATATTGTACAGCTTTTACATGATGAGAAGAAGCATATATTAATGGTGTTGTTAGGAAAGCTGAGATATTTGAAATGAAAACTGACAAGAAGCAGAGACCTATACTAGCTTCATTTTTGTTTTCAATTTTTATGTTATTGGTATTCGGAACAGAGTGTAGATGAATTAAAGTTAACAAAACATCACATGAACTTAGCTTATGCATTGTTATCCATTAGCAAAACATCACATGAACTTAGCTTATGCATTGTTATCCATTAGCAATTTCTTCTATTCTCATTATTGCTATGTCACCTAGTGTAAGCTTGAGTAAGCAATAGATACCAGATGCTTAGGCTTATTCAGGGCTGTCTTATTTACTGATGAAAAAAGCTAGAAATTAATGTAGGGATATTTGGATGGAGAGGCACCGGATAACAATTTGGCATTTATTGATGGTTAAATCACACATTATATGGCATAACCACAGGGAGGATGGAAGTCATCGCTAATGTATAGATGGATTCATAAATTAGATGTTAAAATGTAATGTAGAGTTGGAGGTGAAGTGCATGAAAGCGAAAGTATTTCATCTTTTTGTCTTGTAGATTAACAATGTAGTCTGAAAAATTGATTGATTCAATAACTTTTAGAAATGATTCCTGAGATAACTATAGATTTAAGCGTTACATAATATTTAAATTGGTTAAATTTAGTACTCAATTCTTAACGGACGGTAATCAGTCCTCAACACCTGCACTATTAATTATATTATAAGCTCTATAATATTCCATAGAATATGCAGAAAACTATCATAGAACATCACAGAGCTACTAATATATTTCAATAGCGTATATGTTGACGGATGATTGTCGTCTGTTGAGAATTACTAATAAAAACTGCGCTAGTAAATAAACTCATAAATTTAGTTGCAGCAACCTTATAATTAAGGAAACAATTGTTTTAAAGTATCATTTTAATCTTGAGCAAAGTCTTCAATTGTGAATTATGTTCAGTTTTTTAACTGATAAAATATATATTGCTAAATTGTTGCTTGGATAAACAAACTGTCATATATATTTTTTAAAATCTCTTAACTGTTATTATTTATATATAGATTAAAAAAAACAACCCTTATACTGTATACTGAGAGAAAATATTGAAAATATTAACTTATTGCATTCTTAATACTGAGCCAACCCTACCAAAGGCGACTGTAATATTTCAAACATCGAGCTGACATATGAAATAATGCATTTGAGTGCATGTTCAAAGATGGGCTAAATTGATCACTATTAGATTTTTATTCATTACTGAGACTACTTTATGAACGAATGAATCGTGCTTCTCTAATTTTATGTTTCCTAACATTATCTTCAGCGTAAACTATATGTACTTTTTTTAGGATACCAAACATGACTAAATATTCTTTCACATTCTAAAAATACTGATAATACTATAGAATTTAAAATAAGAGTCATAGATCACATGACCCTATCTCTTAAGCTTGTAAGTTATAAACTATGGTCAGGGGTGGGGTGGGGTGGGGGGTCCTGACAGAGATATTTTAAGTGCTGGCTCTGGTTAAGCATTTATCACAAAGCTTGTAGAGGAATTGGCAATCCTCATTGTTTACTATATAATTTATTTCAACCTTATTATATATAAATTAAATTTGTTTATGAGCAATTTAAGATTATTACTAATTAAAATTTCACACTCCTTGTTTGAATAAGTCTGCGTTTCAATATACATATCAACGTGTGTACGATCAAGAGGTTATCTTTTGGTCATTCCATTAAATGCAGACATTATCTTTATTCACAAGTAAATAAATAAGTCACCAACTCAGTTCCAAATGTAAATTTCCAACGTGTTTATAAATATTATACAGAGTAAAAAAAAAAGTTAAAACAAAAATAAATACGGATTCACCGAGCGCTTTCAATACTGTATACCAGATTCATGGCAAGTAATTTAAACTGAATGGCTAATATTCCAGTGCATGCTCAATGGGACACCCATATTGCATTGATTAATGATGTCATTAGACTTAGCAATAAAACAAGCCTATTTCAAGTTCATCTTCCTATCATTAGGCTTGATACAAGTAGTACTAACCAATTAAGAAAAACATTTATGACTACTAATTTTCTCATGATTAAAAATACAGAATTAACCTGAGGTTCCATTTTATATTTCCTATATTAATAAACATGTTGCTCAACCTTGTTGATACATTAGTTTTTGTTTCTGCCTAATAAATAACATTACAACCAGATCTGGGTTGGGGGGGGGCAATTCTGCAAAGCTTGTTAAGAGCTTATTTGTGAGCTCATTATATAGGACTTACAGCAAATAACTAAACAAACAACTTCAAATTTATCATCATCGTCTATGCTATCTTTTAAATTATTTATCAACCTATTTAAACATAAGGGTGATTCATAAGGTAGGGTTGCTGAAAAAATATATCATGGTGTTTGTGGAGTGATTGGATATATATATATATATATGCTGTTTTAATCTTTCATTAATTGTTCACTCTCAATTTAACATTGTCAAAGGCAGTGCAAATTTGATTCCTGACATTTAATTATATAAACAATGTATGGATATTCTCTGAGATCAATTTTAATTTTGCTTTTATCAATTAACTGGTTTAATGTTACAGTCTTTTTCATATAATTCTTTCATGGTTCTTCAAACAGAATGTAAAGAAGGGAATGCTATTCAAGGTTTATTATCAGTACTTTATTTCTATTACACTTAAATTTATCATCAAATAAGTTAACATGTTCAAACAGTGCATGTATGTTATAACCCTTATCAATTAAATTGATCTCCGACAATGTTCACACATTGTTTACATAATTAAATGACAGGAAGCAAATTGCTTTTATGTCTATACAATAAATCAAGAGTAAACATTACTGTAAGATTAAAATAACATACAAGTGAGGCTAAATGATAAGGCAACTGGTCTCTCTCTAAGCTGTTTAAGCACTATCTCTAAATCAATTCTTGTACTGTGGAGTGACATAGTTTAGTTATTCACCACAAAACTTTTTAGGATGGTAGGGTATCTGGATCATGCATTTCTGTATGAAATGTGACTGTATTTGGTATCTTTGTAGATCGTCTTTGATGATCTCTGTCATCATGAAATCTTGGAAAACCACTTGGAAAAAACATTATCGTACTTATGACTTTATTGCTGTACATAATCTGAATCATTGCAAAGTTTTCGGTAGCCCCTTTATTCAATTTAGAATAAAATTTACTGTAAGCATATTCCATGGTGAGTATCATAACATTCCATTTATAAGTTGTGATCCAGGTATGCTAGCGATTTAAATTTTTTTATGGTAAATAGATAAACTGTCGCACAAAAGAATACCCGATCATGTTTTTTAATTTTAAAGAAGTCTGGTTCACAACAGCCATAATGAAAAAACATTTTAAAATTAAAAAAGCCAGATTCATCAAAATGTAGACTTAGTGATGAAGAGAGTATAACAGCCATTACTTGAATTAATTCAGGGCTATGTGTATTCAAATCTATATCGACATACTTTTGTTTGCTGTTACTTGAAATACAATGGTTACTTTTGGCAATGGTGTTCGACACTAAAAATGCACTAAGGTTGTATTTAATACTTTTAATGTTTATTATGAGTATATGATATTAGTATTGTCTTTATTGTATTACATTTCAGTGATAGTGTTATCAGTTATTTACAAATTCACATCTAATATGCTAAATAAATTCATACTGCTATAAAATTTGAAGTATCCTAAGATCTAAGTGCAGTGCTCTCAGATTCAAGGCTCCTCACTGATGAAGGCCACAATCCAGAAACTAGTCTAGGGATATTGGATGAGTAGGCACTAGATAGGGATTTTATGCAAAGCCTTCTGGCATCCATTGATTTCTCTTGTTGGCACAAGATGGCACTACTGTATGGAGAGTTTTGCTTTGTTTTGAATTGTTTAAGTAACTATCTACATGCAAACAAGATTTTAATTTGCACAATTATTAAAAAAATATAATGTTTATGTGTTATAAATCGAGTTTATGGGAATAATTCAGGAGTAAATAGGCAGAAAGATTTTTTAAAATGAAGTTAACGTTTACTGCAACATTTAAAATTAAAGTTACTCTGCAAATGATTTATTTCAAGGATTTATAGCTATTTTTTATGATTGAAGCATTTGTTTTAGACTATAAAACTACATGCAAAATTTATCACTATTATAGTATAATTCACGGGTATTCAATCTGTGGCATTTAGTTTTGTTTCTCTCTCTCATATATATATATATAGTTAAAAGAGATTGCCTTGACAACAATTCAAAGTTGTTGATTATTATTAATATTGAGATTGTCTGAGTGTTGACTGGCTTTTAATGATATATACAAATACATCAATGATGTTTTATTACATAGATATGTACATTTTTTTATATTAGTAATCACAAATTTGGAATACACTTGACAATTTTAAAAGACTCTCTGAATGGATGGCTGCATAATTAGATTATTTAAGAACTTTTTTTATGCATAGAACTTCTTTTTGCTCATTAGTTTTCAGGAATATTTGAATATTTAATGTTTGATCCAAGATAATTTTTTTCTTTCAATGTTTGCCCAGATATGCCAAGAGATGGAACATCCCTGGTCTAATTCTTTAATAGAAATACCAAACAAAATTTTTTTGTCTTCTTGTTCAATTATTAGTTTACTTAAACAGAATACTTTTAAAAAAAATATATGTTCAGTTATATCACTTTATTATAATACTAGTACTATAATTATGCTATTACAGGAATGTCCATTTAAAAATTATTGAAAAAAGCTTACTATGAACAAAGCAATCCATATAATAGGGGAAAAAAATAAGCACACATTAATTTAAAACTACAACAAACATAACTGGATAAGTATACAGTAGATAAAGCATCATTTAATTTAACTAATAATTGGCCTTAAAAATGAATGGAAAATTATATAATATACATTTATATAGAGGTTTTTTTCCTGTACATTTTGTAAGATTAATGGAAGTTGTTTAGTTGGGAAAGGTGGAGTAAAAAAAAAAAAAAAGAAAGGAAGAAAAATAGAGAAAAAAGAGAAAAACGGTGAGTAAAATTTTTTTCTTTTCTCCTTGTATATTATATTTGTAAGTATTGGATTGTTGTTGTTATTGTTTTATGGTTGGTTCTAGCTAATTTTATATATAAAAAGATAGATGTTGCTATGTATATAATGTAAACTGAAACTTAAAAAGTTTTCATCACATTGATAATGGCAAATGTATGCTTTAATAATCAATAGATCGCATATGGTAGTACTTATAAATCCCTATACAGTGCTGTTTTATCCAACATTCCCAGCCTAGTTTCTAGCTTATAGAATATTATACATTTTTCAACTTTTTTATACACTTCAAACAATACTATTTTGTATATCGAAACTTTATTGTTACAGTTTCGACTGTCTTGAAGTCATCATCAGAGCTTTTTTACATATCCTATTTCTAAAAAAACAAAGGAGCTCTGATGATGACTGCGAGACAGTCAAAACTGTAAAAATGAAGTTTTGATATGAAAAATAATATTGTTTGAAGTGTATAAGAAAGCTGGAAATGATATGATATGTAAATATAGAAATTGATACATAAAAAGAAAAAGAAGAAAATTGTATTACTTCTATAGAAAGTGAAAACACCGAAGATCAAGAATATAAGCAGTATTTGAGTCTATAAATATTTGAATAGAGTTCGTTTTTAGAAATAGAATATGTAAAGAAGCTCTGATAATGACTGCAGGACAGTTGAAACTGTAAAAATAAAGTTTTGATATAAAAAATAGTATTGTTTGAAGTGTATAAGAAAGTTAGAAATAGTACGATATGTAACTATAGAAATCAATACATAAGAAAAGGAAGAAGAAAATTGTAGCTTATAGAATATTTGCTTTGATTGAAGATATTAGTATGTTTTTCAATTGGAGCTAGTCGCTTGATAATAAAACAAAGAAATACAAAAAATGACTGCCAGAGGGAAGTTGCTTTGGATTTAAAAAACCCAGATGCACTGCTCCTAGATCCAAAAGCTTCTCACTGATGAAAGCCATAACTAGAAACTAGTTTGAGGATACTGAATGAGACACCACTGGTTAGGGATTCAATAAACACAACTATCTGGGATCTATTGATTATTAAAGCTTACACTAAGTGGCAAAAATATATATATTTTTTCTCATGTACGATAGCATCAACCGGGAAGCGAACCTCTTGACCACCAATGCATCTACATTTTACAAATTGAAAAATTGTCTTCCTGAAATAAAGAATACTACTACTCAAAACGTTGTAACATTACTAACTTACCTTGTCTATTTGTGTGTTATTACTAACAAGTTGTTTGCATTTGAAAAGTTTAAATGAAGTTAAAAATTTTCTATACATTCAACATTTGCTGACAGATCATGGAAATAGTTCAACATGTCATCACAGAAAATTTATTTTATTTCAATTTATAATTTCAACAATTATTATCTAAACTAGATATGCTAATCATATATATATGCAGCCGAATCTTTACACTAAACCAAAGTGCTTAAATATAAAGATCGAATATATTTAGGAAATTCCAAAGTTAATAATTTTTTACGTTACTAGTCTATATTGCGAATCTAGCTCGTCGTCCATTATTGGTCAGTAAATGGAGGACTAGTTATTTTTAGATCGGTTTGTAAGTCTACTAGTTAATAAAAGTTGTGTTAGTAGGAATTTTTATTTTAAAACAAACTAAATGGGACAAATCAATATGGGTCAGACACTGTCTTCATATTTTCGGCTCAGTCAAAACAGAAAACGGGATATATGAAAGTAGTTTTTAAAAACTGTCTTTAAAAGGGTAAAAGTTCATATACAGTATATATATTTGTAAAAGTTACTTGAATTTAGAAACTTTTTAAAAAATATTAAACGTATGTGTTTAATTTGTATGTTTTCTTCACATTTTTTAAAACTTCAGATCTTTTCTTTCATATTTGTTAAGTCTTTACTCTCAAGAGAATAAAAACGCGGAATGGCGGCATTTTAATAAAAAAAGAATTTCCTTTTTTTTTAAAAAAAAAAAAAAATTTTTTTTCGACAAATGTATAAAATCTCGGGGTTCATTATAAATTTAATAAAGTAAATTCAATAAATAGAAACTTTATTAAGCTTTCAATTTTATATTTTTAATCTATGCTACTGGAAAGAAAAAATCCTTGCGAAACCTTTAAGCTTACAATTCTCATGAATAAGTTTTATATAATGTTCTATTTTATCTAGTTTTTAATCTTAAAAAAATATTATTTAAAATAATTAAGACTTCATTATAAAGATTCATTAACAATTACTGATAGAGAAAGGTGAATAACTCCATGTGTGTGTATGTTTAAAATTAAAAAATCAGATATATTAATCTTTAACTGAGGTTTAAAGTTTATATCTGTGCTACAGATAATCTCTAGTTTAGAAAATGATCACTAATAATCAATATTCTATTTATCTGAGGTGGATGTTGTCAAAGTTGTGAGTGGAATGAGTTTGACAATGGTAAATAAAAATGTAATAATTGAATAAAAATTGTAATTTAAAAATAATAACACTCGTATATAATCGAAATTAACAAGTTTTTGTTCTATTATTTTTTTTGACCCTGTGTGGGTTAATAAATTCAGTGGTATAATAGGGATTCAGGAGCTCAAGATGCGTGGCTTGAAACCCCTATTCTAAAAACACATTCAATTATGTAACCCTGTGTGGTTTGGTACAATGTTAGATTAACTGAACCTGATGCTACAAAATCCATATATCGCATTTCAATTTCGGGTGCTCAAACTTTTTACGAACTTCTGACTAATTAAACCATTTGAATATTTTTTTATTATAATTAGAAATTCATTTAATACTAAATAACTCTGTTCTAATGGTTTCACATATCAGTGATCCATTTTTTAAAAAAAATAAATTAATGTTCTATTTTCAAAATTGAATCAAATACTTTTTTTTTTCAAGTATTTACAATCATTTAGTAGGCACTAGGAAATATTTTTTGACACTTAGGGAACCATAGAACTACTATTGGAAATATAGAATAAGTTAAAAATGGAGTGGGACTAAGGCAAGGATACCTTATATCACCTATTTTGTTTTTGTTGTATTTGAGAGAAATGGAGAGAGCAATAGAAAGACTAGGAAGAGAGGTAGAGATAACATTAATAGCTGATAAGGAATTGTATACATTATTGGGTCTTTTATTTGAGGATGATGTCTTCTTGTGCACAGAAAAAAGGGAAGATATGGAAGTTATGCTGAGGACATGCACAAGGGTAGGTAAAGACATGGGGATTAAATTTAGTGAGGAAAAATCAAAAGTAATGATGATTAATACTGGGGAAAGCAAAGATAAAATTTTTTTATTGGAGAAAATAAAGTTAAGTATGGTGAAGAAGTATAACTATTTGGGAATCATCTTGAGTAACCAAGAAATTGCTTGGATAAATGGGAGAAAAAAATTGATAAATGAAGTAATGAAAAGAAAGGGATTGGTAAAGAAATTAACAATGTTTTCATATAATAAATATGATGTAGCTAGAATTGTATGGAAGGGAGTGACAGTAGCAGGGTTAACATATGGTAATAATGCATTATGTGTTAGTAAAGGCGTATTAGATAACTTAAAGTGCAAAAAGGAGTAGGAAAACATGCAATAGATGCAGATGTGTGAACAGCAAAGGAGGCAATTCAAAAAAAAAAATGAGATGGTTAAGTTTTTATATGAGAGATGCAAAAAAGTAAAATGAAAATATTCGATAGATTGCAGTTTATGGATAATAAGAGAACAGCCAAAATAGCATTTAAATGGATTATGAGCAAAAGACAAGCAACAAGATGGGTGAGAAAGATAGTATGGTATACAAAAGGTTTTGATAAAAAATTTATGTCAGTATACTTATAAAAAAGATGGGATGATTGTGTTAAGAGAATTGTTGAGTGTTATAGAGGTAAGAAATGGGATAAAAGAACTAGATGCATTAATAAAGAATAGGGAGTTGGAGAGATGGAAAACTAGTATAGAGAATAAAAAGAGTTTAAATATATACAGAAATAAATGAAATACTGGGTGTGAGTTAATTTATAATAATAGCAAGGAAAGTAGTTTACTAATTACGGCTCAAACAGGATCTTTAGCAACAAGGGAATATACACATACATGAAAAAATGTGGGTGATTTAGTTTGCAAGTTGTGTAAGGAAAGCATAGAAAATATTAAGCATCTGTTAATTGAATGTAAATGCCTGAAAGCAGAAAGGATAAAAATAATGAAGTTGTGGAAGAATAAATATAAACAAAGTGATTATACAGTTTGTAGAAATTATAATATAAACAAAGCCTACAAATTATTATATAAAAGTTTCACTGCAACGCAGCAGCATATTCTTAATTAGAAAGTGTGTTATTGGTTTTTATACTGGGTTTGGGAAAAGATAAGAGGGGTTTAGATATAAAGGCTATGGGATTGACAAAGATTATGTTGTGGAAATGTGATGGAGCAGGATAGAGGAAAATATGGGAGAACTTAGGACAGGGAATGGAAAGGGAAGATAAAGTGGCTAATAGATTTCTCTGGGCATGGTGGTTGAGAGATTCCTGACCCCATATAAGGAGAAGTCACAGTGCACCTCATCACATTCCTATACATCAGGGGCAGGAAGCTTTTTTCTAACAAGGGCCATTTGGATATTTGTAGTATCATTTGTGCACCATACAAAATTATTAACTTAAAAAAGGACAAAATAGTACTAATTAAACAAAGTAAAATTTTAATTTTATTTTTGCAAATATGCAGTTAGTCTGAGAAAATCACTATAAAAAATATAAAATATCTGCAACATCGTAGATTAAATTTGTATTCTGATAGAATGAACTAGAATTATTATAAAGGTTGGATGTAATTGAAAAAATAGATATTTTATTTTACTTAACTCTTAATTCATATATTTTATATAAGTTTTTGAAAATGTCTGGGAGTTGTATCAAAAGCTTTTGAGAGACAGAGGTTCCCCATTCTTGCTATAAATGGAAAAAAAAAAAGAATCGTACAAATAAGAATTTACTTTTACGAAGTAATATAATATATAATTTCCATAGTTTACAAATTATTTTTCTTTAAAAATAAATTATACAATTTTTTTTCTTTCTAAAAAATAAAATGTTATGGTAAAATTTATCATTGCTATTTTTTCAGTAAGGTCAAGTAAGCATATATTAGATTTTTCACATGCTTACACCGATGATGAGTATTGAAAATTGATACTTGGAGGTTTTTTTTTATGAAATTACAGCATGAAGGAAAAATAAAACCAAAAGAAATGATAAATTTTTTTCGTGAACAAAATAAAGTGAAAATAATAATTTTTTGTGTGTGTTTCAGTCAAAACAGTATTATATCCTGTTGAAGTGGCATTTAGGGACGAATGAGGTTTTATTGTCTCTATTGTTATAATATTTAAATTTTTGTAGATCTGAAGAAGGCTGCGAGGAACAGTCGAAACTGTAATTATAATAATAATATTTTTTGTTTAAAAGGTGTAAGAAGATTGTAATTATTTAAAAAGATATATTGTTGAATATAAAAATAAATAGGTAATGGGGTTTAGGTGTAGTTTTTTTGGCAAACATATGAAGTTAAAATTATCATTTTGTGTGTGTTTTCTCAAAATAATATAGTTCAGATGGCTTTAAAAAACTACACAATTTTAATAAAAATCTGAAAATAAAATGCTACCCTCAATGAATAATAAATTTGTATTTGAACAATGAATTTGTATTTTTGTTCTTGTTTCATTAAAATTATTCAACTTTTATATTAATGATATTAAGAAGGAGAAGTCAAATCTACTACTCATTTTATAACCATGTGACACTGTGACTGATTTAATTATTCTAACTGATGAGAATTTTGTCAGCTTTCAACATTCGTTAAATCATTATTCTACATCAGAACATAATCAATTAGACTTGATTTGGTCAAAATTTATTGTTTACAAATGAAATAAATTTTGAAAAATCATATTTGATGTTTGCAAGTATTAAATAAGTTTATTATAGAAACAAAGAAAGGTTTTGTCATTCAACAGTTAGAAGAAGAAGATTGAATTTACAAAATCAACAAAATTTATTTTGTTGATATTTGTTTTTAAAATCTGAACAAAAATATATCAATATCTAATAAATCTATCAAATTATGCTTTAAAATATTAACTTTTAAAAATATTTTTTATGATATTACAATATATTCTAACAGACTGTTGATAGTGATGTGTTAACAATCGGTTTGTAATTGCTTTCTCTGTAATTTGCATTGTTAACATTAAGATGAAAATTATTACCTTCTATTTTTAGAAATAAAATATATATCAACAAAAAAAACTGTAACCATTTATGCTTTTGATTTTTAATAATTATTGTGCAATAATTGTACAAAAGTAATGGTGAATCTTAATAAATTTTACTGAAGATCAGTTTTTAGTTATGTGAAATATTTTTTTGAAGTAATCTCACAAAGCACCATTAAGGTAGAATTTTAAAATGTTTAAAATCACCACTTTTTTGATTACCCTGACATCTTTAGATTTTTTAAAAATTAAGATGTGAGAAGAAAATATATGTGAACTTTACAATTAAAATAAATAAATAATAAAGTATTTCGATAAATGGTTGTACAAGCTCCAGATGAAGCAACTTGGGAATGGGAAAAGATAAGTTAAAGGTATACAAGCTTTATATTAATACTGCTTTGTACAAGTAAATTCATAACTGTACAACTGATTCATGTTTTTTTTTCTTTGGGTAGTGGTTGTGTAACTTGTCCAAGTTCAATAAATATCCACCAATGTCTATTAAATGATTACCCAAAATATTTGATTATGTAGGAAAAAGATTTCTTTTGCAATGAACTTATAAAAAAGTGTACATAGAAGTTGAGACTATGGAGAGCACAGAGTGCATGAGTATTAGAAACAGATACAGTTAAAATATTATTAACTCTTTATTATAATACTAAACTCAGCTTAGGCACACATTGTGTCCTCAACTAAAGAAATTGAGACAATAAGTATAAATATTTCACAAATATAATGAGAAACATACAGGAAACAAGATTCAAATAGGAAGAGAAGTAACTTGACATTGATTTAATGCAAATGAATCATTATATATATATATATCATATTATATAGGGGATATATGGGTATATTTTGATATACATATGTGTATATTTTATATATCATGTGAAGTGATGATTATGTATTTATATTATTCAAATATTTATAAGTTTGATATTTATTATTATTCAAATATTGTAGCTCTGATGACGACTGCTGGATAATCGAAACTGTAAGGGAAATAAAGAAGTTTTAAAAAAATTTTTTTTTGCATTGAAGTGTATATGAAAGAAGTTATTATAAGCAATATATATATATATACAATGGAGATGATATATATATATATTTAAAATGGAACATACACATATGTGGTAAATTTCACATCTATGAAACCTGATGTGTGTGCGCATAATTGTTATATAAAACCTGTATATTATTAATTTATAAAATAATAAATAAAGTTACATGAGTGTGTGGGGATAAATTTAATTAATAATAAAAGATAAAAATTCACTTTTGAAAAAATTAGTATGCATAATTCAAATTATGCAAAATTGAAAATAATATACATATACTAATTTGCAAAGATGAAACAAGGAAAATAATTATACAAATTAGACAAACCCAAAACAAAACTGCTAATTTCGATGTGTGGGTTAGTACTGTACAGAGAATGTAGTGTGAGCCATACAATGCTTGCAGCACAGTAAAGCACGAACAGTTTAATATGCAAGAAGTGCATTATTTGCAGAATTAACAGTGAAGAGTTGACAGTATAGAATATTGTACAGCAAAACAAAATGCAGCATTATAGTTCAGCATTAAATAACTGCATGGATGGACTATAAATGAGAAAAGTACAAATTAGTACAATTGTAGTTGAAATGCAAGAAATTTCTCTAATTATATATGCAAGTTAATTTAATGCAAAACAACCAGCAAGCTGCTATTTGAAGTACTAACATTTACTAATATTATATATTCAAATTAATACACTCTTGGTTAAGTTTGAGTTTGAATGTGTATTTATTTTCCAAAAATTTATTAATGAGCATGCAATTGGTTTACGTAAATCTGGTCTCTGTTCATATCTATAAATATCTTTACGCATAGCATATTGTTATATAACTCTCATAAGATTACTAATATATATATATACATAATCCTATACAAGTCATTCTAGTTTAACTATCTTTACAATCTGTCACTCATTGGGCTTACTAAAACATAAATATGTAAGAATGACCCTGTAAAGACCTTATGCAGATCATTACCTACAGAAGGTGATTTCCTGATGTACGATATGTAATGGTATCTTCTTTTTTAATTCATTTGTTTTATTTCCAAATTCTGGATGATCTTATAGCTGGATCAACCATGAAAGGCAAATATAATTTTTCATTTTCTATACCCCTTATATATCAGTTTGTCTCCATTATATTTTCTGGAATACAATAATTATAACAGAACTGATTTAACTAGATTTCATTAATGTTAATTATGTTAACTGTTTCTGGCATGTTAATTACTTTATTAAGTTCTTATTTGTTTCAAAACCCATTAGTACTTTTACATTAGTTTGGAATTTCTCATGCATAACTTGTTTACATTTTCTATTAACAGAGTTTAGCTTCTGTAATATTCACTCAATAATAAAATATTTACTCTACCTTATTAAATTTTTTATATGCTTGTCATTTCACTATCAATAACTTAGTCATATTTTACATACTGCACATTATTATATATATACTATACAACTTAATAATTTATAAATATTTACTGTTTTTTTTTGTTTATTTAATTTTGTTTTTAAAGGTGTTCAAACTAGTTTGCTATAAAAGATTAAAGAACATCTTTGAAATTTTGTTTAGATAATTAGAAATTTTGAAATAATAAGTATTTGGATTAACAATATTCTATCTGTAATACTGCCCAAATAATTGGATGATAGGTGAAAATTAATGTTAGCATTAGAAAAAAAAATCAAGAATTATGGTGAAGTTTTTCTTTTTATTCAAAAGCAGTTTACATAACTAAAACAAAGAATATTAGTAACCAATGATATTAGCATTTGCCTACAATCAGTTATAGTTTAGTATTGCTTGGTACTCCCTAAAACACTAATTGTTGTTGTATGTTAATAATGAGATTAACAACTTAAGTGAGCCTTTGACATCATTAAATTTAAATTGCAAATTTAAAAATCTCACAAATAATTTTAGTTTAGAACAGAGAGACTATTACTGCATTACAGAATATAATAAATTAAATAACAAGATCGTAATAAACATTTATCATATGGTGAGTTGCTCACAAGGTCAATAAATATTGATGGACAGAATTCAATGATTTCATTAATTTGGCCAGAATGGGATTCCTCCCTTCCTCTTCTTTAATTTTGACATTGATCCAGAAATAAACTTTTAGTTCTGAGTCAGCCTCTCTCACTGGTGGACAAGTAACTGCTCAAGACAAAATATGTGAAAGGAATTTAGGATATCAAAGAATTCATTTAGATTCACATATATATTATCAAAGAAAGCTAAATATTAGAACAAATGAAATGGATAAAACTAAAAGCAAATTATAAATTCTGAAAAATATACTGAACTATGTAAAACAATATTTTTGAATCTGATGTCCTAACTCCTCACTGAAGAGAGCCATAGCTTGAAACTAACCTGGGAATAGGGACAATCATAGATAAAGATTTAAATGCTTTCTCTTATAGCATTTATCATAATAAAAAAAAGTTTGTTTAGAAATATTTGCTCTTTATTATATATATAATAAAAGTCTTCTTAATAAATAGCTTCTTGTGGACCAGTCTTCTCCAATATTTATTTATAAAGAAAAGGTCATACTGATGACAGAGAAAAAGCCTTGAAAAGGTAAACAAGACAAATAAAAACTATCAAAATGCAATAAATTATAATGAATCCTAGTTGTATATTACTATGCTGTCAAATCTGCCCCTATTTCATATTCACATAGAAAAATGTAATGACAAATCTGCCCCTATTTCATATTTACATATTAAAATGATAGTGTTGCAAGTCAAAGTGTATGTTCTTTGTATATATGATGGAGTGTATTTATTCACACATCTATAATGAAATAAAGGAAAGAATAATTATCAAATGGCATTATTGTTTTGGAATTCATAAAAAGTAAAAGCACCAGAACTGGAAATCAATTGAAGAACTCTCTACTCAGTACTGCACAATGTCTAATTAACAATAGATGCTCTAAAAACAATAAATGTGGTATGTGTACATCATAAATCATGGGGCATGTAACTTAGGAGAGAAACACACCTTTAAAACTTATAATGGCTGTAATATTTCTTGATGATAATTGAAATTTAAGTACAGTTTGATATAAAATATTCATAAAATACATTTTATGTTTAGCAACCATTATATAGTCATCCACATGGGTACAATTGATCACTATCATCACAACAATGTACTCATGTATAAAAAATCAGAGAAGGGTAAGTGTAATCATATGTTGGATTATTTCCATCACCTAATTTCAATTGTTGAATAGTCTAGAAAAATTCAAATCTTACTTAATCCTTTCAAATGTGTTAATAATAACACGTTAGTAAAAAACACAATGTTTAAAGTGGTTTTATTCTCCTTGCCTTCTCAGGTATTGCTGATGTGACCAATGAATGTATTAATCAAATGAGGCATCCTTAGATTCATGAACATGGAATTTAAAGTGATGCTCTAAATAATTAGGCTATTCCTTTGCAGTTAACATTCAGTAGAAATTTTATATACTTATCTATAAGGGTCCTCCCAATTTCTCCATTTTTTAAAGCCAAGGCTAATGGGTTGTTTCAAACATTATGAATAATCACAGTAGATTGATTTATGATGTTATTTGTCATTGACATGTGAGAAGCTTTTTTAATTTTTCTTCTTTGTATTTTTTTGCTCTCTGTCCAATATTTTAGTTTTTTCTCTAATGAACATATTGCCATTGTTACATACATAGCATTCTACTTTGAATACATTTATTTATATTTTCTAATCATCAGTTTGTGCCTTTTAATCACTTTTCAAAGGAATGACTACTTTCACTAATATATAACCTTCCGCATTTACTTACTACTTTAAAGATGCAGTTTTTGTTATATTGATGGCAGATTTTCTTTAGTTTGTCTGCTTGCCTGGTATGTATAAATACACTACTGTATTTATAATTGTTTTTTTTTTCTTTTGATGTTTTTGTTGTCCATTTAAAATTTTACTAAGAATAGCTGATGGATAACAATTTTCTTATGTAGGCCTTTTATGTTTCCAAATCACTGGGTTCTAAATAAACTTCTTTTGAGTTGTTCCACAACTAATAGTGTAAATATTATATGCTTTTGTCAGGATAAACTTTCAGATATACATTAAAAGAATAATAAGTTTGTTTTTATTATTATTTAAAATAAAAATTTAACACATTGTTATTACTAATCCATACAGACTTTTATCCGATTTAAAAGCGAAGTATATTTTTATGATTTCTATTTAACAGTACTCCTAAATATATAGTGGGAAATCATTTCTGAATTTCATTCTTTATTAAACTTGGATACTAACTATGAGCTTTTTAAAATAAATATACAAATAAAATACATTATTGTTAAAAGATGGTTGCCTTGACAACAGTTTAAAATTGTTGATTGTTATTGATATTGGGATTATCTATCTATTGATTGGTTTTTAATGAAAATAAAATATAGGATCTTTTAAAATGATGGATTCAAATTCCAAACAGTATATTTCCCAATGATGACATGTCACAATCATGATAAGAGATATAAACAGTTCAATGACTTATCAGGTTTTTAGCCATTTGATAAATTCTCTAAGTGCCCCCCACCTGCAATACAGACAGCATCAAGATGATAGTTAAATTTTTGCCAAACACTTCTAAAATTATCTTCTTCCACTGAAATCCCTGCTGCCATGAATATGTTGAGGTCATCCAATAGTGCTGAAATGCATGCTGTACCACAATTATGGATTCAATTTTTCTGAATCGAGAATGCATGTCTTGTACTGCAAAGTCGCCATCCTGGAAATGACAGGCTAGAGCTTAATGTGCTGGGAGAGGCATTTAGTCATAGATATTTAAATCTCCATGCCTCTTCTACTCAAGTGGTAAGAGTTTCATTCATTAGCAATTTGGCCATTTTGGTTTGTAATACTTGGTATATGTATGTGAGTCATTACATACTTTTCCAGCATTTTAATAAACTTGAATTCTAACCCTTAGCTTCTTCAAATACAATGGCTGACAGAATAGATGTATATGGGGATCATTTTAATATGTGAATATCTAAATCTGAGCCCTTTCAGTATATTTCTCTTGGAAGCTTTCACTCTCAAAGGTGAATATGTTCTGCAAAATTGTTGATTTATTTACTTATAACAATCATAAGTGACAATGGTCATCCTTGAGATGAAACAGCCCATCTGAATAAGGACATCAATTGTGAACTTATAGTAGAACCATCATTCACATCTCTTTTTAACTAAAGGCTATATCAACATGCACTCATAATGTTGCATTAGATCTTACAAATACCACTATTGTAACCTTCTGATTATTTATCAAGCACACAGGAAGTCTGTAATTAAAAAGAAATGGCTTTAATGCTTTTCACACATGCCTTAAATTTTTGTATAATAATCAAACAATGTAGTTTTTGACTGTAGAGGGATCTCTCAAACCTCAACACAAATAGGGACTTTATAAAGATAAGAGCAGCCATTGTATTTTTAATCTAAATTCTTATTTATATAGGCCAATCTGAAGCACTTTAATTTGAGAATGTGAAAATATTACTCTCTTCACATTTAAATCCACTATTTCCTTACACAAATTAACTTAGGTGAAATCGTGTGATTTACAATGAGATAATATTAAGATCTTTTTAATGGAAATATAGAAACTAATATAACATTATGATCATTTATCAAGCACACAGGAAGTCTATAATTAGAAAGAGAAAATGCAAGACTTAATAAAAGGATATTTTATGGTGAATTTGACTAGGGTTTTCATGAAAGATGTGGGTTCTGTCTATAAGTATTATATCAAAGACATTCTAAAAAAGTGCGATGTCAATTGTTTCTATTGGTAAAGACGACAGAGAATAGAGTATATATTGGAGAGCTCTAATTAAAAATGTTGAAATATTTCAGAAAAAAAAAGTTTTCTCTGATGGAGACAAAAAGATATCTTAAAATAATGAATAAACTAACAAATGGATCAGAATATTTTATATGGGGATGTATTTGTTTCACAGATTGATTTTTAGTTATTGATACCATAACTCATGTTTAGAGCAGACACCCCTTCTTTACTTGGACTGGTCATACTTGTTTATGAGTGGCTGTTAGATATATGGATGTAGATCTTTTATGCCATTGCATTTCCAGAAAAGTGAAGATTTTCTACTGCTGCTAAATAACCAGTAACAAAGTCCTGGAACATAAAGTCCTAGGATCAATTCCAGATCTGGCTCTTCCTGGCAGGGCTGGATAAAGGGTCATCAGCACCCCTATGCAAAAAAATATTTGGTGCACTCCCCCCCCCCAAATAAAACAAATTCTACATGATTTTATATACATTTTAATGTTTTATTAAAGATAACAATTATAAATTTATTTAAACGCTCATTGATTATGTAATGAATATTTACTAAGGCTGTAACCTCAAGAATATGCATGTAAAAATGCGACAGTAGGGACCTCTACAGGTCTTAACAGAGGTCCCTACTATCGCATTTTTACACGCATATTCTTGAGGCTACAGCCTTAGTAAATATTACTAAAGATAATGAAAAAAATTATTATTACATAATCATAAATTTACTTTCCGAGGTTATACAGAATTAAATTTAGACAAATTTACCAGCCAATCCTTTTATAATTTTTAATTTTGAAAAATGGATTTCTCTCTCCAGTAGTAATAATTGTAAGAAGAGTTATATTCTTAATGATATGCTCAAATTTGGGTACAAAATGGTTATATTATTTTTATAAATATAAGTTAGAACATCAAGCACATTTTTGACTGAAGTAAATCACTTAAAAATAAATTTTTATTGCATAAGATGCTTATCTAAACTATCATTTATCAATAAAAGACTATTCCGCATGTTGCTAGAAATTTTCCTTTACTAAACAATATTATTTATATGTCAATCTTATTACCACGAGAAGTCAGCGCAGCTGCCTTGCAAGCAGCAGTTGTTGCGGATTCACCTCCCGGCCGATGCTATGACATATGAAAACAAAAAAATAATTAATTATATAAATCTTCATATAGTATTTAATGTACCTATATTGATAAACCAAAGGGGTAATTCTTATCAAATATTTCAAATTATATAATTAATTACACATACTCTTTAGATACCTTATGGCCTTTAATAGTAACAGCATAGACAACTTTAGAGACCAATAAAACATATAAACTATTATATTTAAATTATGAATAAATAATAATTAATTAATAATCTCGTCAAAATAAAATACACAAGTACTAAGTCATGATATTGAAATTACAATGCTATATATAATTTAAACTACATTATGTACAGAATCTCTTTTTTTTATTTGAGCTT
The DNA here is from genome assembly GCA_028023455.1 of Epiperipatus broadwayi. NCBI lineage: Eukaryota > Metazoa > Onychophora > Udeonychophora > Euonychophora > Peripatidae > Epiperipatus > Epiperipatus broadwayi. Next base: position 7,609,157 of record JAQFVV010012446.1, read on the forward strand.
TCCTCATCTTCATTTCAACAATGCAACTATATATATATAATAATAATAAGATGATGATGAAGATGAAAAAAAAGTTGTAATAGTAGTAGTGGTGGCAATGGTGATAGTAGTGGTATTAGTAGTAGTAACAGCAGTAGCAGCCAAAGTAGTAGTAGTAGTGTTTGTGTTTATTATTATTATTTTAGAGATACCAAATAACCATAACAATATATATAAAGGCCTGGATAGTAATAGTAAAATGAACTTTTTCATTTTCACATCACATTGCCATGTGATGTGAAATACGGCTGTGTACACCTAGAGTAAAAAGACATAACCGACAAATTGCATTTTAAGAAGTGATTGTTTATTTTAATATGTTTATATTTCTTTATTTTGGAGAAATAATGAATCAAGTTGCTTTAATTAATATTTGTAAATTAATTAATATTCATAACAACAAAAATATATTCTTAATTATGCGCCATTTTCACCCAACTCTTGTTTCGGTACCTTCGTGCCTTTCTTACCTTGCTTGCCACCTTCTGCTAGCCCTGTTGCCCGGACTCAAAGTTCTTAATGAACTTCAAGAAATAAAACCATTGAAATATTTATTTTACCGGCAATCAAAAAATTAGACATATATAAATGATTTGTCTCTCAGAATAAAATTTTAAAATTTATATTATACATCTCTTAATCTTTCACACATTTAATTTATTCATATTTATTTTAATTTAATTATTTTCTGTTTCTAAGAGAATTATTATTAAACTAAATGGTAATTTGATATGTGAATGAATCTGTGCTTCAACCACCTTCCTATTTCAGAATGTCATAAAAAAATCATTAACGTATTTTTCATATTTCTTAAATAATTAAAAATAAAATTGCATACAAAACACAAATTATAACATTATTTTGACATATATTAACCCAACAAGTTTTAACTAGCATATCAAATTAATTATAGTAATAATAAAATATTTATTATATTCGTATAACGGTAACAAATGTGACATTAAATATTACGAGTAAATTATTTCTACTCAAATCAACAATATAATTTTCTTTTCTTTATAAAACATAGTAACGTTAAATATGGCAATAACATATTGATTTATAGAAAAACAATATATATATATTTAAAGATTGATTATTATTACTATTATTTTTCATTTATAAATCAATTGTAAGTTCTTATTTGTTGAAATATTTCCATCATATATCTTTAGAAACATTCTAAAAGTATTTAAATTTAGTAATAGCCCACAATTTAGTAATAGCCCACAAATTAGTATATACACAATGTTGCATGATATTAATCTCCTATCTTCTTCAGGTATTGCTAGTCTGGCCAGTAACAGTATGAGAATCGAACCTGGATGTTTAGATTCTTGAATATTGCGTTTTAAATTAATGCTCTAACCAACTGAGCCATATTATTTACTTGTTATCTTCTTATCAAGCCTAAATTCATAAATATTACAATCTTTCAACCCCTTAAACTCATCTTCTTAAAACCTTATGATGATTATTGGACCATTTACACTAGAAATTTGTTTTAAACACTTCTTTTTTGATTAAATACATAACCCTTATGGACTTTAATTTAAATTTTGCAAGCTTAGGTTTGATGCATCAAATGGCAATGACATTCTTCGAGTAATACTTGAGTCACATGGAGATCCATACTAAATATCAAGAATGTCACATATAGTGGTTTGATTGTGAGGACTATTTAAAACAGTCTTTTCTATTTAATAGCAAGACAACTATAAGTTTGATATATACAAAAAAATGTATTTGCAATTGCAAGGAAATCAAGTCATACATCATGTAACTTAATTTAATAAACTTATGCTACAAATGTTATATAATGAGCATTAATAGCTCTTAACAAGCTTTTCCAAATATCCATATCCCCAGACTGGTTTCAAAATGCTGGCTATCATCAGTGAGATGCTAGGATATTTGGACATTAGATCTAAAAATACCAGCTGAAGTCCAACATCTATCTAATAGTTAACTATTAAATAGAAAATCTGAAATTTTCAGACATTTATATGTCTTCAAATCCAGCTATCTAACTTAAATAGCCATATGGGACTGAACTAAGTTCCGATACAGTAAATATTAATAGCTTTAGCAATATAACATTGCCAAAGCCTCAACAATAAAACTATAATTGCAAGGAAATCTAAGTCATACATCATGTGATTTAATTTAATAAGCTTATACTATAAATGTTATGTAATGAGCATTAACAGCTCTTAATAAGCTTTTCTGAATATCCATATGCTGGCTGTCATCAGTGAAGTGCTAGGATATTTAGACATTAGATCTAAAAATAGCAGCTAAAGTCCAGCATTTATCTAATAGTTAATTATTAAGTAGAAAATATGAAATGTTCAGACATTTAATTATGTCTTCAAATCCAGCTATATAACATAAATAGCCATATTGGACAGAACTAAGTTCAGATACAGCATATATTAATAGCTTTAGCAGTATAACATTACCAAAGCCTCAAAAACAAAACTATAATTGCAAGCAAATTAAGTCATACATCATGTGACTTAATTTAATAAGCTTGTACTACAAATGTTATATAAAGAGTGTTAATAGTTCTTAACAAGTTTTTCTGAAAATCCCTTTCCCCAGTACTAGTTTCTAGCTGCTGGCAATCATCAGTGAGGTGCTAGGATATTCAGACATTATCTAATAGTTAACTATTAAAAGTGGGAAATCTGGAATTTTCAGACATACATATATCTTCAAATCTAGTTAACTAACTTAAATAGCCATATGTGACCTGAACTAACTTCAGATACACCAACAAGTAACTGTTTCTTGTTTGCCTCCATTTTAGACTTAATCACTGCTAGTTAATCTACTAGTCTACCATTGATCATTCTTTACTGCTGATCTGTTATCACTTTAAATCAACACTAACTTTATTCCAAATTCAAATCATTAATTTTAAACACTACATAGTTAAAAAGTTTGATTACATCAATCAAAACAAAACAGCAGTAATAAACTATATTCTTAAAATGATAAACCAACATATACAATTTTGTTTTTGCTAATAAAATATATATAATACTTGACGATAAACAACAAAGACTGGGTTGACTTTTATTTGAAATGTATCCATGTTCACAATTGGTATTTATGGTAAACTAAAACAAAATTTCAGAATTTTGCATACGCATTTTAACTAGCGCAGGAAGCCATTTGTAATCGCATTAATTCAATTTATTCATTGTCTGATAAATGAATATGGGTCTTTCTTGTTTGATAAGTGACATAGCATAATTATTATTAAATTAATGTAGAAGTACTGAAAACTCTAATTATCAAAAAGTTATATTTAAATAATAATTATTATTATAAAACAAACAAACAAATAAACCTACAACGAACTTTTATGTCTTGACGTTACTTGTTAAAATTATTTATAATAAAAAAAAAATCAATGGAATTCTTTTCTTTGTTACCACTTTTTAAATTTTTTTTTAAAAAGTATATATATATATATTTAATTAAAATAATATTGTAAAGTAAATTAATTACATAAAATTATGCTGTGGAATAATCTAGTATGTTTACCATTTTCCAGAAATATAAATATTAATGTGTGCATTGGTGTGAGTATAATATTGTTTTAATTTCAAATATACTATTATGTTTATATGTGGTCATATATATAAACACACAAAAATTGTGTAAATACATTTTATAATTTATATTTATTAGTGAAACATGAATACAAATATTACATAGAGAGCTCGCAAATAAGCTCTTAACAAGCTTTGCAGAATATCCACAACACCAGACCGGTTTCTGCTACTGGCATCCTCAGTGAGGTAGGATAGAAAATCTGAAATTGAGCTCCAATCAAGCTCTATATATAATATTTGTAATACAAGCTTATTAAATTAGCTCACGTGACATCTGACTTCATTTCTTTTTTGTAACTATACACTCATATTTACAACATATTTTACAAATGCCTATACTTTGCCAAACAATAGCAGGTGGAATATAGTTTCTAATTCTAGGATGAACTCCAGAAAAAGGCAATTCTTATGTCATTATAGATTTTCCTACTATTTCCAGCTGTATCTCAGCAGCCTGCCTCATTTTCAACTATACTATGACAGCTTGCCTTGTACCAATGCTTTTGATTCTAGCAGCTTCTAGTTCTGAAGATGGACTTGTTTCACTGCATCAAACATTTCGCTTTGATAGCTATTGTCTGGAGAAGGTGTATTCTGTTTTTTAGGTTTGACAGGAGTTCTTTCAGAACATGTTATGAGAATTATATATGACCATTCAGATTTGTCAGTGGTTCTTTGACCTTACCTTCAAAAACACCATTTATTGCCAGATCACCATCTTTAATGAAAACATTAACATTCAGTGAGCATCATTGCCCACTGGCACTTTCTTCCTATTGGCTATGCATTATCTCTTAGTATACACATTAGTTATTGGCAGTAAATGCTCAATCTGATGTATATAAGATGGAATCTGGACTAGTTCATTATTTGAAGGCAAGGTGAGATATGACACATACATAGTTATTTCTATAAAAGTTAAAGTATTTTCTATTAAACTCACTGCATTTTCAATTTAAAATATTGTAATTCTATTCTATATTGATATATAACAAATCTCTGCTTCTAAAATTTTTAAACACACATTCTATTTGTATAAAGCAATAGTTTCAATGACTTCTAGTATTGTGAGAGCTTTCATTTCAAAATAAAGTTATTAAAACATTATTTAAATAAAATATTAATTAAATTAATTATATATTAATTTAGGAAACATCTTTTTGTATAAAAGTAATATTTTTTTTACATGGTCATCTTTGTAGCAGAGGTAGTATTATTTGAAAGGATGTTAATTTCATTATACAGTAAATAATTAACTGTAAAGACTCATCCTAAGTTCACTTTCAATAATAGTCTTGTGTAAAATTTGGAGCTTTCTAAGTTGTGGACTCATTCTCCGCTTACAATCAACAATGGACTTGCCCAAAAATTTACTCTCAATAATGAACTTATCTAAACTATAAAACTCTTTAGATGAGAATAACCTAAGCAAATAGTCAATGGCACAAACAGGCCAAAAATTAGGTTAATATATTCAAGTGTTCATACTAAAATTGTGGAGTGAGCTATAAAACAGAGCATTCTTTTAGAAAGAGATGAGTACAAATGATATTGAACCATAATCATAAGACTAATTCACTGATCTGAAATTACAGTAAACAGGTATACTCACATTTGGTTCTTTTAGAAAGAGATGAGTACAAATGGTATTGAACCATAATCATAAAACTAATTCACTGATCTTAAATTACAGTAAACAGGTATACTCACATTTGGTTCTTTTAGAAAGAGATGAGTACAAATGGTATTGAACCATAATCATAAGACTAATTCACTGATCTGAAATTACAGTAAACAGGTATACTCACATTTGGTTCTTTTAGAAAGAGATGAGTACAAATGGTATTGAACCATAATCATAAGACTAATTCACTGATCTGAAATTACAGTAAACAGGTATACTCACATTTGGTTCTTTTAGAAAGAGATGAGTACAAATGGTATTGAACCATAATCATAAGACTAATTCACTGATCTGAAATTACAGTAAACAGGTATACTCACATTTGGTTCTTTTAGAAAGAGATGAGTACAAATGGTATTGAACCATAATCATAAAACTAATTCACTGATCTTAAATTACAGTAAACAGGTATACTCACATTTGGTTCTTTTAGAAAGAGATGAGTACAAATGGTATTGAACCATAATCATAAGACTAATTCACTGATCTGAAATTACAGTAAACAGGTATACTCACATTTGGTACAAAATGTCACTGAAGGAAATTCATGATGGAAGCCAGTGTGGCTGGAAATGTTAAATTTATTTGAAAAGTCACAGTAATCCTCCACTTGCAGGTTGTTATTGACAATATATATATATATTGTAATGGATGTTTAAGACACCATTACAAAAATTATAGTTTTATAGGGGTGAAGAAAATAAAATACATTTTTATATAAGGTTCCGTTTGTAAAACTTGATTAAAAGTTTTTTTTTAATGCTTGTACAAATATATATGTATGTGCACGGGAATTATATTTTAATTCCACAGTTATATATATTTTTTTTTAATTTTAATTTTGAAAAAAAAAAAAGAAAACTAAGATTTTTTTTTTTTTTGTTAAATTTATGTAAAAGTAAAGTGTACAAATAGATTGCTTTTCAGATTTGGGGATTTAGATTGATAAGGCTAATTAAAAAGAAAGAAAACAAAAAGAAAAGAATTTTTCATTAGTTAATTCCTAGATCTGTAAAGGGCAATTTATTTCATTAATTAGATAACTATTGTTATCTAGATCGAGAATTTTTAAATTTTAATTAAAAAGAAAAAGTTTAGTAATTGGTTTAAGAGATATGATTAAGATATAACAGGGAATCAGGCCATTGGATTATCAGGGACTAGCTTTCAATACTGGCATCAGGAGAATACTTGCACCAACGCAAAGAGACAGACACCCACTCTGACAGGAGAATTGCACAATTATCCCGGCCAAAAATACTTGGAAAGAACGATTCCTGCATATTCTGAAAGCTGATCCGGAAATTATTCTACCTAGAATGAACATTAAACCTACAGCAAGAATATTTTCTTTACCATGATGTGCTAAGCTTCTCATCAGGACAGATTCAAACATCCTGTGTCTCCATTAACTGTCTATAATGCCATAAGAACTGGCTCCAAAGAAACTACTAACCAACTCGCCCAAGCCTACCGTCAGTGAATCCTGTAATGGACTATACTTAAGAAGTCTAGTGCACTAGCGTTTAACTAAATTATTAAGGTACCTTATGCTCCACAATTTAAATAATTTTGTTGTCTTAGATTTGTTTTTTTTTTAAAAATATAAATGTTTTTCAAGTTGTATATTATGTAATTCGTTTTCTGTGTGCTTGATAATTCTTTTTTTTTCTCTTTTAACGAGTGCTAGTTTCAAACCTGTTACTGTCCGTCCTATTTAAGTCTTAGTAAGTAAGATAGTAGCTTATTTTAATCTCACATTCCTTGTCGTTACAGAGTGCAGTCTGGATATTATAGACTAATTTAATTGGCTTTTGGCTTGTGACCCATTTTTATTATCCGTACTTATGTCGCGACCTTAATTATTAGTAATAGACGATTACAAAATATAATAGGCTTTAGTTTTATTTCTTAAAGCTTCCAATTCATTTATTAGGGGCACGTACAATCGTTTTAACCCTTTCTATAGGTAGATCATGAGCTCCTAGCATGTCTCACTCAGAGGAAGATCAATCGATTGAAAGTAATAACTTTCAACACTCTTTTTATTATTATTAATGTTTTGGAAGCTACCTTTGCATTTCTTCTGTTTTGACATAAATCTCTTTTTTTTACTATGGGTTATAAGCAGGAAGCCAACCTCCCTTGTCTGACATGAGATCACTGTATACTTACTAATACTTCGGCTACTGCCAGTATTTTGCACTCTTTCACACACAGGAAATCACTCTCAAAGCCATATAAATATTTTAGTTTAATTTTGCGAATGTACGTGTAGTACATATTTTAAGTGTGCTTTAAAGATTATTATTTAGATTTATGTTCATTTAATCATACTTTTAATAAAATTATTTATTTATTCCTTTACTTAGCTGATTTTGTTTTCTGTTGCTACCTTTCCAACTCACTGAACAAAACATAGATCTCATTTGCTTGATTGAGCTAGTCCGGTGCATTCGATTCGCATATCCTGTAACCCCTTAAAAATAAATGTCTAGTTCCAAATTTCAGACTAGTGGCGCCCTGGCGGTCAGTTTATGTGAGTCTAAAGCTTTTGTCCGGTATAATATATATATAATTGAAATAATATTTTTAACCGTTTATAAACAATTACAAACAATCTTGAAATCCGCAGAAGTACTTTTGGTTACTTTCTAACCTGCCTCAACTGCCATTAATTAATTAACGGATATTTTATTTATTTTACACACACACACACACACACATATATATATAAAGATAAAGGCTTCAGGTATTTTTTCTTGTAGCATTTATCATAAAAAAATAAAATAAATAAGCTTGTTTAGAGCTATTAGCATGCTCTTTATATATTACATATTGGTAATACAAGCTATATAGGTCATATGACAAATGACTGATATTTTACTAATATTATAATTTTGCTATTAGGGCTTTGGCTATATTAAATTGCTAAGCCTACTAATATATGAGATCACTGAATTTAGTTCAGGCTCATATAGTTTCTTTGGTTAAAGAGCTCAATTTGAAGACATGTAGGTGTCTGAAGATTTGGATCTCTTTCTTAATATTTAAAAATTAGATAAATGCTTGGCTTGAGTTAATATTTTGAATCTAATGTCCTAAGCTCCTCACTGATGAGAACCATAAGCTCAAAACCGGTCTGGGGCTGGGAACCATCATAGGTAAAGGCTTCAGGTATTTTCTCTTGTAGCATTTATCATAATAAAATAAAATAAATAAGCTTGTTTAGAGCTATTAGCATGCTCTTTATTGTGACGACCACCTAAAGTCATCGTCACACACATATATTTATTAATAACATTAGATAAATTCACTAACAAGAAGTAATGAAGGTGAAATAAATTAGCTATTAAATTTTTAAAAAAAGGAAGGAAAAGAAAAAATTGAAAGTCTAATGTCAAAATTACTGTGGATTTTGTAATAGTAAGAGAAGGGGAGGGGGGTGCATAAAGAAATGCGTCTCTTTCTCTCTTGTAAGTCAAATGCTAGAAAGTTATTTTTGTTTATTGTGGGAGAGGGGAAGGGGATGCATAAAGAAATGCGTTTCTTCTCTCTCATTAAAAAACTATATAATAACAAATTAAAATAAAATGTAAAACACAAATGTGGAAAAAAAAATGAATTGTAAACTTTAAATAAAATGTAATATGTGATATATAAAAAGAAAAACAATATGGCCATAGGTGTGAAAGTCTGTTGGACAAATTAAATTCCACGGACAAAGAAAATGTTAACAACGGAAGATCTTTGCCTGATCTGTTAAATTAATTGGGACTTACATTCCAGCCACTAATTAAATAAAGAAACATAATGATAAGAATTGGTTGGAAATCTAAGTCTTAATTAAAAATTTTAAAAAACAATGAACAAAAGAAAGAGATTAAGAAAATTACAATTTTTATCTGGCATTGCTAGTAGAGACTTTGAAGAAGCAACAGCTCAAAGAAAATGAAAGAAGTGCGTGGCTAGTGGCGTTAAAGGGACGTGGGTTCGGATTCAAGCCGTCTCATCACTGACTCACAATGTAAGATCTTTGCCTGACCTGCTAGAGGGACCACCGCTTCTGTAGCTGTCAACTGAAACTCAACCTAAAGAATCAACAAGCAAAACTGGAATGAGAAATAACCCCACAAACTGAGGAAGTTAATCAAGAGCGCTCGGAAGAAATACCCATGGGACAATTACAACAAAGCCTAGGTAAAAGCATGCATGCATTTTAATCTGTTTACTACTCATAACTAAATACACAATTAATAATTTGATAAAATAGAACTCTATCAACAGGACTTTAAGAACTTTAATATTTGATCTGTTTTCATATGTTTTATTATAGCCATGTATTTTATAAGTGTGTGTTTTTTATTATTATTATTATAATGTATTTTTTTATATAAAGTGTGAGTATTATTATTAAACATATTTATCATTAAATTTCGTATCCTTGCTTTATTCTCCTATCACCAAGCTACGACAGGGGGGGAAACTGTAATTAGTGATTAAAGGGGCATGCTGATTTGTTTAAGGTATTCATGTGCTGCTTGTTCGTGCGAATTCCCAATTCTAAAAAATAAATAGCAAGCGCTGGACATTCGTTAAATTTCTTTGAAATGGTTTGCGTTGTTCAGCAGCCGAGAGTTCTTGATCGGGAAAAATAACGCCAAGATAATATGTACGTATTGCCTTGGGGTTCGGTCAAGGGTATAGATATGAAGTTAAATTTGTATCTGTATTAGCTCTCTGCTTGCATTGTAATGGCGTTGGTTAAATAAATAAATAAACAATATCCATTACAGTTGGAGGCTAAGCCGGGATATTTCGGTTAGCAAAACTGATAGTAAACAAATAAGAAATAAGAATAAGCAAATGCTGTAAAAATAAATGTATAATAAATAAATAAATGAAAGGAAGAATCAAAGTTGTGAAAAAATAAAGTATAATAAATAAGTCTAAAATATAATTGAAAGTATTAAAGATTTAAATCAAATCAAGCAACCATCCAAATAACCATTTCCGTTATAATTGGGGGCCAGAGTCCGGGATATATTGTCACATTTACAAGTTCAGCCCATTTGAATTCGAGTATAACAAAATTAATAGTTTATGCAATAATTAATAAACAAATCAAAAAATAGCTTGGTGGTAGACAAAAGCAAGAAATAAAATAAATATTAGAGGGTAAAAGGAGAGAAAGAGAATGTGATATAATTTGGGAAGTTAGGTTGTAAATTGGAGACAGTTGCGGAGGGGTCTTGAAGGCAGGCATGGGTGAGTGATGATTAGTGAGTGAGATGGGGAGAGTCGAACAAACGTACCTAGTGTCAGTGAAATATAAAGTTAGTAAAGTAAGATAATCCTATAAGGATAGGGTTAGAATAATAAAGCTGTAGAATAAAATATAAATGATTAGTGTGTGTGTGTTAAATAAATTTGATGCACACGATATCAAAAAACAAAAATGGATGCTCTAGTGGGTGAAATAGAAAAAACCTCCGAAGAACTAATGGAACCGTCCGGAGAAATAGCTAGTGAAGGAGATATAGAAATTAGAAAGGGAATGGAGACAGTGGTTGATGATAAAAATAAAATAGAAAGCTATAATATAATGGATATGTTCACGAAATTAATGGAAGGCCAGCAAAGGTTGATTATAGAAATGAGGGGAAGGGATGAGAAAAATAGTAGGAGGATAGAAGAGGTGGATGAACGACTAAGTAAGAATTTTAGCCAAAAGGTTGAACAAGTAAATAAAAAATGTGAACAAACCTCATATTAAGTGAAGGTCGCGAATGAAAGGTTGTATCACCAGGAGGAATTAATGGAGAATATAGAGCAGCACCTTCTGGGAGAATGGGTTAAAGTAAAACACGGCGTTGAGTTGAAAGTAAATTATAAGATGGAATATGTGAAGGATAGGCTAGAAACATTGTGTCAAGAGGTAGACAAGCTTAGAGAGGAGGAAGGGAAGAAAATAAAGAAAGAAAGAAAGGAGGAACAGGAAAACATGCAAACATGGGCAGATATACGTAAAACAGAGGCAGCCAGTCAGTTGTTAAGAGTGAAAACATTCTCAGGACAGGAGGGAGAGATGCCAAATGAGCATTTGGAGAGTGTGGAGCGGTATTGCAACTTGAATAGATTGAGTGATGAGGCAAGGGTTGCCATAGCACGCAGTCACATACAGGATGAAGCCCAGTTTTGGTGGGACTCACTACAAGTAAAACCGGCGACATTCGAGGAATATAAGCACTCGATGTTAGCAAGCTACTGGGGGGAGGAGCTTCAGGAAAATTTTAAGTTTCAAATAGCACAAATTAAATGGCAGCCGGGGGAATCACTTCACGCATTTTTTCACAGACAGGTAGCGAAATCGAGAGCGCTCACTATACACCCATTGACAGAGCAGCAAATCATGCGGCTAGTTAGACGAGGCTTGCCCACAGAGATAGAACAAATGATGATTGACAAGCAAACGGTAGAACAGATGGCTGAGGTTTTAATAACTTTAGATAATAGTACAGGAGGAGACAAAGATGTGGAAGCTGGTCATATACAGTTAGCGAATTTGGTACATAACAGGGAAGAGAATATGCCTACGATGGCACCGCAGATCTGTCCAAAGATAAAAGTAAGAGTAGGAGAAATTGGGACTACTGCACTATTAGACTCGGGGAGTCAGATATCTGTTATGTCACAGGAGATGTTTGATAAAGTAAGTTGTGTCAACCCAGGGATTAAAACCCTACCTTTGAAAATGACACATGTCGTAATGGCTAATGGAAAGAGAGTCAAACTGGCATCAAAACAGGTATGGGTGACATTATGCATAGCTAATAGAGAATATGATCATGTATTGTTGATTTTAGAAGGATTAATCCATGAAGTTATACTAGGATCGGACTTTATGCATAAAAATGAGTGTGTGTTGGATTTTAAACGTAGTCGGGCAGAGATGGGTAATGTAACAACTCCATTTATAATGGATTTAAGGGAACAGACTGATAAAATGGATTATATACAAAACGCCTCGATGGAGATAGAAATGCTGAAAGTGATAGATGAATCGAAAGTCATAAGTGATAGACAAAGAGATAGGCTGAAGAAATTATTACACTGCCACGAGGTGGTATTCTCGGAGATTCCCGGAGAGATCCGGGGGTATGAACACAGGATAAGGCTCATGGAAGATCAGCCTTATCGAGCTCACGCGTATCCCATACCCTATCAATATAGACGTGAGGTAGAAGAGCAAATAGATAAAATGCTGACATGGGGAATCATATCTAAATGCTCATCCCCATATAATAACCCCATCGTAACAGTAAAGAAAAAGGACGGATCAATTCGGTTGTGTTTAGATGCTAGACAGTTGAACAGAATAACCATTCCTGATACGAACGCTCCGCCACCTATGAATGAATTGTTAACAAGATTTAAAAATAAAAAAATATTTTCGACTTTCGACTTGACGTCCAGTTATTGGCAAATTAAGTTGCATCCAAGGGACCGGAAATATACGGCATTTAGGTATAATGGATGAGCGTATAACTTTAATAGAATTCCATTTGGGTTAAAAAATAGTGGGGCGGGGCTAGTGCAGTGTCTAGATCAAGTGTTGTGGAAGAGGTTAAAAATTTTGTTGTGATATATGTGGACGATATTGTTGTTGCGTCAGAAAGTATAGAGGAACATTTTGAGCATTTAGAACGGTTATTAGACGAGTGCAAAAGGAAAGGTATCAGAATCAATTTGAATAAAAGCCATGTGATGGCTACAGAGGTCAAATTTCTAGGCCATAATATCAGCGAGAGGGGAATACTACCTAACCCGGAAAAAATCCAAGCAATTCAGAAGTTTCCTACACCTCGAAATAAAAAACATGTTAAATCGTTCCTGGGGCTGTGTACATTTTACAATCGGTTCTATAGGGGCTTTTCACTAGACATGGAGCCATTACTACAATTATTAAGAAAGGAGAAAGCATGGATGTGGGGTGAACAGCATGAGCGAAGTTTCCAAAGAGTGAAGGAGGGATTCTTAGGGGAAGTTATGCTGTCATATCCTGATTTCAATAGACCGTTCTTCATACAGACGGATAGTAGCGGGTTCGGACTGGGGGCCACGTTGTTTCAAATACTAGAAAAAGGGCAACACGGAATCCTTTGCCTTATTAGTCACTTACTGAAAGGACCGGAAGTGAATTATACCGTGTCTGAGAAGGAAGCGCTGGCAGTTGTGTGGGCATTTAAGAAATTTCAACAATATTTGATAGATTCTGAAGTAGTGGTGATGACCGACCATAAGAGCCTTGAGTTTCTTAACCACAGTTTTTTGACAAATAGCAGGCTAATAAGGTGGAGTTTGTTCCTGCAGGAATTTAACTATAAAGTAGTGTACTGCTGCAGGAAAGAGAACATTGTAGCAGATACTCTAAGCCGATATCCGATGGCAGAAGGGCAACACTTAAGCTGTGATGGAGTATATATAGCCACAGCGGAAATGGACGGAGAATGAACAATGGAAGATGAGTTGCGGAAATTAAAAGAGCATCAAGGAAGGGACAACGAGTGCAAGCAGATGATAAACTATTTACAACATCAGCCTATGACTGACATGAAGAAGAATCCATTGTGGAAGGACAGGAAGCACTTCTGCTTAAAAGGAGGAGTCCTTCAGCGTGTGTTTCGGAGAAAGAAACAAACGCGTATTGTCTTACCGGTCATCATGAGGAAACGAGTGATTGAACACATACATAATACATACGGCCATTATGGGGCGAAGAAGGTGGAAGGATGGCTCAGCCATTGGTTCTACTGGCCGCAAATGTATGCTAACATTATAAACGTCATTGGCACGTGTGCTGTGTGCGGAAAAACGAAGCCGCCTAACACATCGGGGATAGGTCCATTACAACCAATCTATGCCCAGTGACCCAATAGTTTAATAGCAATTGACTTTTATGGGCCATTACCCCCATTTAATAAAATGAAATATCTGCTTGTCACATATGACATATTCTCGAAGCTAGTGGCGGCGTATCCAGTAACTCAGGCTAATGCAAAACAAACCATGAGGGCTTTAGAGCAACAACACTTCAGAGCTGTGGGAATTCCTGAGAAAATTCTATCAGATCATGGAACGCTGTTCATATCAAACGAATGGAAGAATTGGGTTCACAGACATGGGATAAAACACATACTGACGTCAATCCGTAACCCTCAGTCTAATCCATGTGAACGAATTATGAGGGAATTGGGGTGATTATTTCGCGTCTACATCCATGACGACCATCTAAGATGGGTAAAGGAAATCCCGTGAATAGTAAATATGATAAACTGGTCAAAAAATGAATCCACAGGGTTCGAACCTATTCGTTTGCATTATGGGAGAAACATCCCATGCCCCTTTGAGACCAGACTACCAGTGGGAACAAGATCGATAAATAGAAGGAAGGACACAGAGCAAGCACTCAGCTGGTTAAAAAAGATGGGAAATTTAAGACGTCGGAGACAGGGAGCAGCAAAAATCATATTTAAGATAGGAGATGAGGTCATGGTAAGAGTGCAGCCTGTGAGCCATACCGAGAAACATATGTATAAAAAGTTTCAACCTATCTATGATGGCCCTTATGTAATCAGACGAAGGTATGGGAATAATGCTTTCGTAGTAGCACAAGGAATGGAGGAAAAGGGGACATATAATGCTCGGTCGCTAAGGCTGATAAGGAGGGATAAGAAGCCTCCAGACAAAAACTAATCCGAAAGAAAATAAACGGACGGATATGTCGGTTCGATGAAACAATAATGTCTTGGAATCATGAAAAATAAAATTGTTTTTTTTTAAACGTATGACAGGTGGGGCAAATCGTCTCATGACAAATAATTAAAGTCACTATGATAAACAACAAAAAAAAAGTAGTGTTCACGGAGTGAAATTAATGATAAACTTAATGAGTGTTTATGTGCAGTCAAGCACAGCAAGACAAATGCAAATAAAAGTAAAAAAAAAAAAAGAAAGAAAGAAATCTATAAATAATTTATTCGTATCACAATCTGTCAATTATAAATGCAGATAGAATTAACAAATAAATAGAAGTAAAAATAAAAATAAGAATCGTTTAGGCTCATTAAAGAGCCAGTTAATAATTAATAAAAGAAATAAATGAATAATAGTGATAATACTTAAATGATAGGTATCACTGATAGGTGTATGAGGTTGCAGATTGAGGCATATATGTGTGTGGGTATGCATTATGTTTGGGTCGTATTTTGAGCTTGATTCAGCCGTCTCTTCGCTAACTGTAGATTCATGGCTTTCGGTGGTAAAACCCATTAAATGAAGCACCAGTAAGAATCCTGGACTCATGATATAATAAGAATTAGTTTCTCAAAATAAATAAAATAAAGAAATAAATAAAGAAAGAAATAAGAATTTGTTGTTTGCACAAGATGAACAGGCAGTAGAAATATCCTGCTGTTCACATGCTTTAAACCTTTTTATATTTTTTTGATAGAGTTAAGTCGTGCCATGGTCTCGTATGCATAGAGATTAAATTGGTTGATCAGCCAAAATCGATGGGAAAGAATTGTGTAGTTTTACCTAGCTGTCTCTCTGCAGTCATCCTCATCATCTTCATCACTCATCATGATAGAGTGGAAAAGTCTGTAATAAAAGCAGAAGTAAGGGTTGAAAGCAAAGAATTAAAATAAGCTCTCATCTCAGACTAAGATTCGACCCGATTTTAATTCTCAAAAAATGGGCGGAGTGTAATGTGACGACCACGTAAAGTCATCGACACACACAGATATTTATTAATAACATTAGATAAATTCGCTAACAAGAAGTAATAAAGGTGAAATAAATTAGCTATTAAATTTTTAAAAAAAGGAAGGAAAAGAAAAAATTGAAAGTCTAATGTCAAAATTACTGTGGATTTTGTAATAGTAAGAGAAGGGGAGGGGGGTGCATAAAGAAATGCGTCTCTTTCTCTCTTGTAAGTCAAATGCTAGAAAGTTATTTTGTTTATTGTGGGAGAGGGGAAGGGGATGCATAAAGAAATGCGTTTCTTCTCTCTTATTAAAAAACTATATAATAACAAATTAAAATAAAATGTAAAACACAAATGTGGAAAAAAAAAAGAATTGTAAACTTTAAATAAAATTAAATGTAATATGTGATATATAAAAAAAAAACAATATGGCCGTAGGTGTGAAAGTCTGTTGGACAAATTAAATTCCACGGACAAAGAAAATGTTAACAACGGAAGATCTTTGCCTGATCTGTTAAATTAATTGGGACTTACATTCCAGCCACTAATTAAATAAAGAAACATAATGATAAGAATTGGTTGGAAATCTAAGTCTTAATTAAAAATTTTAAAAAACAATGAACAAAAGAAAGAGATTAAGAAAATTACAATTTTTATCTGGCATTGCTAGTAGAGACTTTGAAGAAGCAACAGCTCAAAGAAAATGAAAGAAGTGCATGGCTAGTGGCGTTAAAGGGACATGGGTTCGGATTCAAGCTGTCTCATCACTGACTCACAATGTAAGATCTTTGCCTGACCTGCTAGAGGGACCGCCACTTCTGTAGCTGTCAACTGAAACTCAACCTAAAGAATCAACAAGCTAAACTGGAACGAGAAATAACCCCACAAACTGAGGAAGTTAATCAAGAGCGCTCGGAAGAAATACCCATGGGACAATTACAACAAATCCTATGTAAAAGCATGCATGCATTTTAATCTGTTTACTACTCATAACTAAATACACAATTAATAATTTGATAAAATAGAACTCTATCAACAGGACTTTAAGAACTTTAATATTTGATCTGTTTTCATATGTCTATTATAGCCATGTATTTTATAAGTGTGTGTTTTTTATTAGTATTATTATAATGTATTTTTTTATATAAAGTGTGAGTATTATTATTAAACATATTTATCATTAAATTTCGTATCCTTGCTTTATTCTCCTATCACCAAGCTACGACAGGGGGGAAACTGTAATTAGTGATTAAAGGGGTATGCTGATTTGTTTAAGGTATTCATGTGCTGCTTGTTCGTGCAAATTCCCAATTCTAAAAAATAAATAGCAAGCGCTGGACATTTGTTAAATTTCTTTGAAATGGTTTGCATTGTTCAGCAGCCGAGAGTTCTTGATCGGGAAAAATAACGCCAAGATAATATGTACGTATTGCCTTGGGGTTCGGTCAAGGGTATAGATATGAAGTTAAATTTGTATCTGTATTAGCTCTCTGCTTGCATTGTAATGGCATTGGTTAAATAAATAAATAAACAATACCCATTACAGTTGGAGGCTAAGCTGGAATATTTTTGTTAGCAAAACTGATAGTAAACAAATAAGAAATAAGAATAAGCAAATGCTGTAAAAATAAATGTATAATAAATAAATAAATGAAAGGAAGAATCAAAGTTGTGAAAAAATAAAGTATAATAAATAAGTCTAAAATATAATTGAAAGTATTAAAGATTTAAATCAAGCAACCATCCAAATAACCATTTCCATTATATTATATATATATACTTGCTAATTATAATGAATGGTGAACTCTGATAATTTGTAATTGCATTATTTCTGAAATAAATGCAATGAATGTTTTGAAGTTAGTTTAGTTATATCTCAATTACCCAAACACACTTTTCTTTATTTTGCTGTAATATCCTATGAATACAATTTATTCAAACCACTTTGAACACTTTTTAGCAAAACTCTTTATTTGTATATGTTTCAACTGTCCCGCAGTCTTCTTCAGAGCCAGTTCACTTTAATCTCTTAAAAAAGTGAACCGACTTTTAAGAAGACTGCAGGACAGTAGAACAAAGTGAGCTGACTCTGAAGAAGACTGCAGGACAGTTGAAACATAGGTGTATATATATATATGTACAAATAAAGAGTTTTGCTAAAAAGTGTTCAAAGTGGTTTGGATAAATTGTATCTCAATTATTTATTAGCTGGAAAACAATAGTTTCTAGCAGCAAAACATATATAATCAACATTAATTAACTCTGACAGTGATCAAATATTTTCACTTCATCATGTGACTATTTAGCCTAGTTTTCCAATTTACTGTAAGGCACAGAACT
Organism: Epiperipatus broadwayi; assembly: GCA_028023455.1. Taxonomy (NCBI): domain Eukaryota; kingdom Metazoa; phylum Onychophora; class Udeonychophora; order Euonychophora; family Peripatidae; genus Epiperipatus; species Epiperipatus broadwayi. The sequence goes on from JAQFVV010012446.1 coordinate 7,627,614, forward strand.
TAGTATATGCGCATGTAACTTTAATCAAATGTTAAATGATGTGAGAAAAGAATTGCGTAGAAAACTGTTTATTACTATTTTATTTTTAAAAAAAACCAGCATCAATATTTTAGCATTTTATTTACAATCTTTTCCTATTTATATGACCATCAGCAAACCTAAAAACTATATGCAAAACTAAAACACCAGACGTTTGCCATAGTGTTAAAATTGCACAAGTACGTTTATGTTCCATTGTATCAGAATTAAGCCAGTTTAACATCCATTATTTTCTATAAGTCTTTAATTGGCAATTTTTGTTAATAATATAATAATCATCAGAAAACAAGCCGAGTTTCATAAGAACACTTCATTGTTTTCTAACCATCAGGTTTATGACAAAGCTAACATTTTGTAGTACTTAGTTTCTGGTATGAATGCTGTAGCATGAAAAATAGCAGCATCATAAGCATGAGAATTGTATAGTAAATACATAAAATGCTTTGCATGGTTTGGTGCAGTGATAGACTGACAGATTTTGGAATCAAGGATCATGAAAAGCATTCAGTTCTGCAACTTCCGGTTTACAATCCCCAGCAATAAAACCCTTCTCATATTTCTTTTTTTATTGCATGAAACACTATGTGTAGCCAGATAAATTATATTCAAAAGTTTTATAGTTAAACATTTTCCAGAGTAATTTATTAACATAATGGTCATGACTTTGGAGATCATGTCATCATATTTTCTCTCAGCCTAATTCATTACTTTGCAGGTGCAAATTGCAGTTGCAGACTATTTGAATGTGTTGAGAGACTTAGTTCATTCTGCAATGTAGCATTGTTTTCTGATTCCGTTATCTTATTCTCAGGTGATATAATGCCCTGCTTCATTAGGTACACACAAACACCTTTTTAAAATATGAGGACAAATACTTGTCTGAAGGTATGTGATGATGGTATATTAGATGTGATAATATGGTGGATTATTTTCATCATCTATCAGTAAATGTTTTATGAATAGAAAATTTTAAACCTTATTTAAACTTTTCAGATACAGACAACTCATTAGTAATAACACACAAATAGACACTACAGGTTAGTAATTGCACAATATTTCGAGTATTATTCATCACTCTTCTTCAGGTGTTGCTGGCCTGACCAGTGACAGTATTTACATAGGAATCAAACTCACACTTTAGATTCTTGAATATCAAATTTAAGGCAAATGCTCTAACCATCTAAGCTATCCTGTCAAAGGCAACAGTAGAAAATTCATATATTTATATATGAGGTTTGGTTTAAATTCTCCCGAGTCCTTTAAATTTTTTTTTTCAAGAACAGGTTAATTAGCAGCTTCCCCCCTAAGAACCTCTAATTAATCTTGCTCTTGACAAAAAAATTGGAGGATTCAGGAGGATTTGAAACAACCCTCCTATATAAATATATGTAAATTTTTACTACCTGTTGCTTTTGACAGGATAGCTCAGTTGGTTAGAGCATTTGTCTTAAATTCAATATTTGAGAATCTAAAGGTGCAATTCAACTCCTATACCTATATTGTCATTGATCACATCAGCAACACTTGAAAAAGAGTGGAGAATACCATTACTCAAAACATTGTGTTATTACTAAATTATTTCAATATTATTACTATCAAATTGGCTGTATTTGAAAAGTTTAAAAAATTTCTATACATTCAACATTTTTTGATAAATTATGGAAGAAGTCCAATATATTATCACATCTAAGGACAATTATGCCTCCCATGGTCTTAACATTGAAATGATTTGATGTGGGAAAATGGGACAGGTATTGCTCTGTGAATCAGAAGTTCAAATCCTCCAATGATTTCTTGAAAAAGTTGAGACTTTCTTCACAAATATTAACCAAATATTATTTCTAGACCCTATTCAAACATTTTTAATTATATTTCATACAGAATACAAACAAGTTTTCATGCAAGGGTGATTTTACTTTATATTTTTAGAGGGACAATGGATATTCCAGTTATTTTGTCTAACTTTTGCATGTATTTTATAGTTAAAAAAGAGTGAAGCAGCCTTCAAATATGACATTATAGGATAAAGTCTTTTCTTGTAGCAGCTCTCTTCTTTTCCAGAAGAAAAATGCATTATCCATTAATCTTGCATAATGCTAGAATGCCAGTCTAGTTTCTGTACTTTTTAGCCATTTAACAGTCAATAATGTTAGCTTGATTGGCTGTGAACCAGTTACCTGTGTGAAAAAATATTAAATTTGAGTGGAACTTAGAAAAAAATTTCAAATTGCACTCACCTGAAACTTGAATCCTGGGCATGCTAGGTGAATGCATTACCTATACCTCCTGAGATTCTTTGATATACCCCTATGCATATTTATATGGAAACAAATAAATTTAATTAAATTTTACGATAAAAATATATAACAACTGTAATTTTTATATCCTCCACAAGCCAGTTGAAGCTGTTATGGCTCAACTTATTTTCAAGTAATGGACTTGTCTAGATTCAATCTTATCCTAACTGGATCCAGTTTTCATGACTAAGATGGACATGTATAGATAAAATATAGCCAACAACAGGAACAGGCCAATGGATGATGTTCGGTAAATCAGAGTGCTCCCATTAAGGAAGGGCACCAACCTATAAATTGGCAATCTATTTGGAGATAATAATAAAAAGCAAGATAATCAATTGTCAGAATTGAACAGCACTATGCACACTCTCAATACTGTACAAACTGTGGGGTAAGCTCAGCCATGGAGTTGGAATCATTACTGTACCTGTACATAAGGTAAGCCCCCACCCCAGTACTATGGAAATGTTAGGTAATGATAGTTGCTTGTAGTTCTCAGTTCCACAATTAAGCTAGCCTCACAACTTGTGTAATATTGATAACGTTTACTTCCATTTCAACTTTGACAGTTATTTGTCTTGCATTGTCTTCTTTCACCTCCAAACGAACTGCCAATTTATAGAGACGTCTTTATCTTTAATGGGAGTGCTCTTATTCACCTATTCCTGTTGTTGGCTATATTTAATCTATACATATGCACAATAGTCTGCAATGATAAATGCCAAATCCGATCAAGATAAGATCAAATCTAGACAAATCATTACTTGAACGTAAATTGAGCCATCCCGTATCCCCTGATAAGTCTTGACCCTCTCATGAATGCTGCCAAATTATTAAATAAATAAAAACAATTTTATCATTAAATAACAGTTTATTTTATAATAAAATGTAATTAATTATTAAAATTATAAGATTTAAATGAATTAATTAAATAATTTTGTTTATAAGTTTTGTATTAAACAATCAAGTACTGTTTACTCCCCAACTAGAGATACTTGATGCTTAAACAACAGTGTGATGCCACATATTGAAATAAAAATTGATAATTAAATGTATTTTGGAACAAACGGTTACGTTGCAATAACCATTGTAATTATTACAATTATGGAATTCTGAAATGAATTAGGTAGAAGTTTTGCTCAAATAAGTGAGTTAGAATTATAAAGAATAATTTGATAAGCGTTCTCGGCAAAATAAACAAAAACAATTTGTTTTTTTTTTTAAAATAACGTATGATTAGTACACAATAAACATAAATAGGTATTTATTTAACCAATTAGCCTTTCAAATAGATAATTTGAATTAAAGGCTAAATTGAATTTTTAATTGTATATAGTAAAAGAAAGGCCCAGTCTAAGTTTTAAAAACGGCGAGATTTAGTACATTGCTAGATTCCAGTCATTTGATTGCTTATAAGAGTATTTTTAATTAAATAATCTTTTTTTTTTACAATATGTGTCACGCAAATAGTCTTGGTTGGAATCATTCCAAAGATAATAAATTGAGGATGAAAACGTAAGATATTAAAAGGAATAGGAAACAGAAGTTGTGAAAAGGAAATATGGACTATTAATAAATTTATTATGCCATTAAACAGTCCTGGAAAAGTAAATGTTGCAATTTCAGCAGGAATTAGTTTTTTATAATTTCGACGACAAATATCCCACGCTTCAAAACTAAGAAGAAAAAAATTAGGAAACTATATAAAATCAACATCTGTGGCAAGAAAAGTTTATTCAGAAAGATTTTTAAAAAAATGTAATTTTTGACAAAGCTTGATATCCAGTTAATAAAATTTTTATCCGAAAAACCAAACTATTTTCTGATGCGGAATTGATTAAGAGTTGTATCAATGCAGATTTGTGATACATTTGTTTTCAATTTTCTAACCAGAAAGCAAACAGTAAATAAAGTTTCCAAATTCTGCTTTCATATTTTGTCTTTATTATAACGTTTTTAGAATTAGCAACAGATAATAAACTAAGGAACTGTGAATATTGGCACCTGACTCATCCACATACGTGACTTCTCCATGTCTATTTTGTTTGATTTAATTTGATTATAGATGTCGCTTCAATACCTCAATTTTATGTATAAGAATAAGTTAGAAGAGTATAAAATACAAGTAGAAGAAACCATGGAAGAGTTGATTGGAAATGAGTATGAGGACTGGTGTGATGAAATAGAAAAAGTGGCAAATAGGATTTTAGGTGAGAATATTCAGAAGAATAAAAGTAATAGAAAAATGAGAGTTAGTAAAAGTGTAAAAGAGAGGAAAAAAGCATGTAGAGAATATAAGTGTGTTATTAAGAACAAAGAAAGTGAAAAAGATATTAATGCTAAATGGGAAAAGTACTTAGAAAAGAAGAAGTTGGCTAAAATAGATAATTATATATAGAGAATGAAACTAAATTGTAAATTATTGAATGATATTAATAAAAGTGGAAGAGATGGGAGTAAAAAATTTTGGAATTACATTAAAAGGAGAAATTTAGGGAAGAGAGAGATAGTATTACTGGATAAGGAGGAAATAGAGTGTAGCTTTAGAGAAGAATTAGAGAGAATATTGAATAGTTATGTAATAGACATAGAAAAGATGTTAGATGTGAAGGACAGAGGGATAGAAAATATGAAAGCATATAGTAATGGGAATATTACATTTACAGAAAATGAACTGAATGAGGCAGGGAAGAAACTGAGAAGTGGTAAGGCAAGAGGATTAGATGGAGGGGCAGCAGAGATGGTAATGAATTTGGGGCATAGGGCAAAAGTAAAGTTACTATCATGTTTTAATAAGATGGCACAGAAGAGAGTTTTTCCGGGTAGTTGGAATAATACAAGAGTAAGATTATTATTTAAAGGAAAAGGTAAGGATCATAGAAAGTTAAATAATTATAGACTAATAGTAGTAACATCAGTTTTATATAAAGTTTTTTCATATATGGTGGCTGGAAGAGTTGCAAAATGGATGGATCATAGAAAGTTAAATAATTATAGACCAATAGCAGTAACATCAGTTTTATATAAAGTTTTTTCATATATGGTGGCTGGAAGAGTTGCAAAATGGATGGAAGAAAATAATGTAGTGGGGGAAATGCAAGGAGGTTTTAGGTCAGATAGCTGTATAGGAGATAGTTTATTTGTAGTTACACAACTTATATATATGAGTGTAAATTCAGGTAGACAGTTATATATGAATTTTATAGATATAGAGAAGGCATATGATAGAGTGAATAGAAATAGATTATGGATAAGTTTAGCAAATCTGGGAATGGATGAAGCTTTAGTGAAAAAAATTATATGAAAATAATTACTATACATATCAATTAGGGAATATAGAATCAGTTAAAGTTAAAAATGGGGTGGGACTGAGGCAAGGATGCCCTATGTCACCTATTTTGTTTGTGTTGTATTTGAATGAAATGGAGAGAGCAATAGAAAGTCTAGGAAGAGGGACAGAGATACCGTTAACAGGTGGCAAGAAATATATACATTGTCAGTTTTTTTTTTTTGCAGATGATGTCTTTTTGTGTGCAGAAAGAAGAGAAGATATGGAAGTTATGCTGATGACATGCACAAGGGTGGGTAAAAATATGGGGATTAAATTTAGTGAAGAAAAATCAAATATATGATGGTGAATACTGGGGAAAGAGAAGACAAAGATTTCTTATTGGGAGATATAAAGTTAAGTGTGGTGAACAGATATAGTTATTTGGGAATCATCTTGAGTAATAAAAAAAATTGCTTGGATGAATGGGAGAAAAAATTGATAAATGAAGCAAAGAAAAGAAAGGGATTGATAAAGAAATTAACAGTGTTTTCATATAATAAATATGATGTAGCTAGAATTGTATGGAAGGGAGTGGCAGTAGCAGGGTTAACATACAGCAATGATGCATTATGTGTTAGTAAAGGGGTATTAGATTGCTTAGAAAAAGTACAAAGGGAAGTAGGAAGACATGCATTAGATGCTGAGGTGTGGACAGCAAAAGAGGCAATTCAAGGAGAAATGGGATGGTCAAGTTTTTATATGAGGGATGCAAAAATCAAATTGAAAATGTTCAGTAGATTGCAGTTTATGGATAATAAAAGAATAGCCAAAATAGTATTCAATTGGGTTACAAGTAAAGGGCAGGCAACAAGATGGGTGAGAAAGGTAATGCGGTATGCAGAAGATTTGGATAAAGAAGTTATGACAGTAAACTTGTACAAAAGATGGGATGATTGTGTTAGGAGGATTGTTGAGTGTTATAGTGGAAAGGAGTGGGATAGAAGAATAGATGCACTAATAAAAAATAGGGAGTTGGAGAGATTGAGAACTAGTATGGAGAGTAAAATGAGTTTAAATATATATAGAAGTAAACGGAACATTGGGTTGAGTTAATTTATGATAATAGTAAAGAAAGTAGTTTATTGTTTAAGGCTCAAATGGGATCTTTAGCAACAAGGGAATATACATGTAAATGGAAAAATATGGGTGATTTAGTCTGCAAGTTGTGTAAGGAAGGCATAGAAAATATTAGGCATTTGTTACTTCAATGTAAATGTTTGGAAGCAGAAAGGATACAAATAATGAAGTTATGGAAGGTTAAATATGAACAAAGTGATTATACAGAAAGTGAGTTATTGGTTTTTATGCTAGGTTTGGGAAAAAATAAGGAGGATTTAGATATGAAGGTCATGGAGTTGACAAAGATTATGTTGTGGAAATGGATTGGAGCAGATTATGGAAAAAACTTAGGGTGGACAATGGAAAAGGAAGGTAAAGTGGCTAACAAGTTTCTCTGGGCATAGCTGCTGAGAGATTCCTGACTCTGTTTAAGGAGAAGTCACAGTACATCACATCACATCACATTTGGTTAATATTTGGCTCATAGATATTGCCTCGATATCTCAAATTTTATTTGTTTAGTATTTAACTCATGCATAAATACGATCTCAATGTCTCAATTTTATTTGATCGATACTTAAGTCATCTATAAACGTTACAAAAATTACTTCAATGTCTCAATTTTATTTGACTGATAGTTGGCTCATCCATAGATATTAACTTAATATCACAGTATTGTTTGAAAAATATTTTAGTTTTAGAAACATTTATTCAAGTAAAAATATATCTACAGATGTTTCAGTTTAAAAGGGGAAAAGTATATATACAGATATTAAAAAAAAAGTACAAAACTAATGAAATAATACTACAATAAATACTATCAATTGCATTCAGTGAATTATACTATTTTTAAAAACATTTACAATAAAATAGGAAACAGAACATATATATCAATATAGGCTACAACACTGATGACAAGTGGATGCGAAAATGTCTGTTGGGATGATTTTTTAAATCTCTTAATTTTATTGTCTCTAATTTGTTTTTAAAAGTGTTAAAAATTCTTATATTGCTATTGTAAATAAGTGCACCGTGTATACCATAATGCATATAGTATAAATGCTGTACTTTTTATTTCTGTGAAACAAGCATTTGGAAAAGATTCTATAATTGAACTCATAGTGATATTCTTTTTCTGATAAATTTTTGTAATATAAGATAGAGTGTATACGTTTTTGGTTCTCTTCTGGTCTGTGGCACAACTCACATATAGTGTCAATATTAAGTATGTTTCTCATTTATAATAGAAAATCTAAGCACTTAGGTTAGAATGTCCACTACTTAAATCTACCCATTAGCTGCTTATTATTAATGCCAAGCATTGACAAATGCAAGTTATAATTTGTGTTTGTGTGTAGAAGTACATATGTGTAATAAAATAAATGTTTAAAACTATACATTCAATGTTTTGCCAAACCAATAGGAGTTATTACTTTGAAGCAGTAACCTATTTTTAAAATAAAAGGCTGCCCTATGAAGTTTGGTGTAGTTGGAGTCGGGAAGTCCCAGGATTCCTTCTGATACTGGTAGATCTGGCACTGGGACTTACTTATGAACTCCTGAGCAATAAAACCATAAAACTTTTAAAAAAAGCTATATTAATGGTAATAAAATATCATTAAGGACTGGTGGTTTTTTTATCTGTTATCAGCAAAATATATATTTGTTATTTATTTATTTAAAAGTTATTGGAAAGAAAAAAAATTGAATTTTCATTGCATAATTTATCATAAAGTCTTCGTGTTGGTCTGGGAATGCACTACTAAAAAAACATAATTACTTTTTCCTTTTCTCTATGCCATCTACTGCAAGCTTTAGTAACTAATAGATGCCAGATGATAGTGCGTAATATATCCCTATGCCAGATGATAGTGCTTAATATATCTCTATCCTGTACTGTCTTATCCAAAATTCCCAGCTAGTTTCAAGCTTGTGGTTTTTCATCGGGGATGAGCTTTAAATCCCAGGAGAATGGATCTCAATGATGAAAGTTATAAACTTGAAACCACAGGATTAAGCACTGCTGTCTGACATCTATTATTACTTACTAAGGCTTAGAATAAGTGATGCAAAGAAAGAGAAAGGTAGGCTGTTGAAACAGCAATATGTAAGCTGGAGTTATGTGATAGGTCATGTAATATTTAACCGGTTTCAAATATTAAATAACATGAATTTCATTAGAATTTGAAAACAAGATTCTATGTTTCATTTTATGTAAGATGAAAATAAACAATTTTTTTATGTGAAAAAGCCTCAAGAACTTTGAGAAATAATGTTAGAGAATATTAAGCTTTTATTTTTTGTTTAACAATGCCATAGAGGTTCAAATTAAATGATTAAAGATGGCATGAATTGTAACATCATGTGGCTTAATCAATAGTTGACTGTAGAGGCTGCGTGAATTAAGAGTAGTGTCAGCTTAGAAGAGGACTGTATTAATTGGAAACAATGTTTTGACTATAATTTTTCTAAATTCAAATAGACTAATAATGCCAATAAGACTGTAAATAAATAATCTATCAAACAGGTAATGTTGAGAATATATATAACTTATTCATAGACCATCTAAGTACAAATTTATTACTATAATCCATAAGTCACATTCCTAATGAATTATTATTAACAAACTTATGAACCATGGCCATTTTCTCACAGTAATATCAATTTATTGAGTAATATAAAAAATGTTCATTTTTATCGATCACCAGTTTTTTAAATGATAAATATGCTTATAAAATATTGCTGCTTAATTCAGTCAATATTTAAGAACCTGAGATTCAGATAAAAGCGACCATTTTTTACCTGACCAGTAAATGAGATTAATATATGAACATGAGCATTGTTTGCAATTTTGTTAATATCATCTATGTGTCTATATTACTTTTTATAATGCTTTTTTACAATCCACTATTGACAGTTTCGATTGACCCAGCAATCCTTTTTCAGAACTTTTACTTATGCTTCCAACTCTGACAAAAATTACTGGACAATCAAAAATATCAATAGTAGGTTGTAAAATGTATTGTAAAAAGTAATAAAAAACATAGATGATATTAATATTATATATCTTGTGAATTATAGTAACATGTTCAAACTTAATTGTCCATGAATAAGTTTATTATACAGTGAAGTCATGAATTATGCTGTATCTAATGACATAACTTCAATTATATGCTATTCAAAGAAAGATGTAAATAAAAAAATAAAAAAATTCACTAAAATTTGCAAATGTTATGATACTCGGCAACCATTTTTTCTTTTCTGAGTGCCATATGCAATCAAGTTTTTTTTTCAAAAAAATAAAATTTGTAAATAAATTTTTATAATACTTCAATAGCAGTTTTCCAGTCTCAAAACACCACACACATATATATATATAATTGATTGCTCTTGTTAGCACAAGATGGCACTACTATATGGAGAGTGTTGTTTTGTTTTGAATTGTTTAATAACAACTATTGTGCTAGTATGAGGTAGTGATCATGTGATGTTTAGTGGTTATATATATATATATTAATAAAGTTTCTTCAATTTATATTGAAATCATGTAATTTTATTCTGCTTTTATAATCCTTTCAAAACTTGAGGTCTGTAATAAAGTATTCAGAATAATGCTAAACATTTTACAAAATTTTAGAACATACTTAAAGCTAATACTGGTTTAAAAATATTAAAATAATCATAAGTTCTTGATAAATAGACTCATCTATTACATTTTTGTAAGAAAAAAAATTATAGAAAAAGAAGTATCACTCACAATTCATTTGATTGTGATACACATCAGACATTTTGCTATTTACTTTGTTTTAAAGATATAAATACAGGAGTTATTTTTTCTTATTCTTATTGTTTGCAATCAATGCATAAATGAACACACACTCTCTCACATGTGTCCTCTTAATTTATTAATAATTATATTATTTTTTAAAATTTTGTTTATATATGCACAGTATACATATAAAAACGTCTAGGGTTATATATATATACTTTAATATAAAAATATAAACAAATAATGGATTTTAATTCCATCATATGATATATATATATATATATGCATGATCCAAAATATTGTACACTTGCAGTTCATTAAACAATAAGTTTTCTATTTTAATTAATGTTTGTAAACAAAATATGAGCTATTATATACTATATACCTTTGAAAGTGAGGGACTTGGAACAAAATATAACATAGTTCACAGCTCTACTCTATTGAAATAGTTTCTAGTAATAATACTTTCATATTGAATAAATTTGATTCATTAGTGTAATTTTCTTTACTGATATGCAATGCTTCAGAAAATTGTAAAGTTAGCTTAAATATTGATTCTTTAAAAAGAAAGGAAAATTATTATTTGAATGATTTGAAACAGTTGTTAGGAATATCTTATTGGCACCATTAAAATAATAAACATTGTCTAGATTAGGCAGAGGGATGCAAAAAAGTTATAACAAACATGCCAGTCTTATTTTTACATTGATGTGATGTACTGCGACTTCTCCTTAAACGGAGTCAGGAATCTCTCAGCAGCTATGCCCAGAGAAACCTGTTAGCCACTTTACCTTCCTTTTCTATTGTCCGCCCTAAGTTTTCCCACAATCTGCTCCATCCCATTTCCACAACATAATCTTTGTCAACTCCATGACCTTCTTATCTAAACCCCCCCTTATTTTTTCCCAAACCTAGCATAAAAACCAATAACTCACTTTCTGTATAATCACTTTGTTCATATTTAACCTTCCATAACTTTATTATTTGAACCCTTTCTGCTTCCAAACATTTACATTGAAGTAACAGATGCCTAATATTTTCTATGCCTTCCTTACACAACTTGCAGATTAAATCACCCATATTTTTCCATTTACGTGTACATTCCCTTGTTGCTAAAGATCCTATTCGAGCCATAAACAATAAACCACTTTCCTTACTATTATCATAAATTAACTCACACCCAATGTTCCACATTAAAAGTAATTCTATTCCAGCGCCATCTATTATAAGTCCAAATAATAAAATAGAATAAATTATTACTGCTGAGAAAGTCATACGATGCTTTATTAATATATGCAATTTTTGGATAGGAAATAAAAAGAAAAGTACTGTATACAGTAAAAAAAAAATTCAAGCAATAATTTTATCAGTTTTTTTTGTATAGTTTGATTAAAAATGAGAAAAATAATTTCAATTGTTTAATTGGTACTAATATCATCGATGGTACAGATGTTCTTTAATAATAGGTAAAAAAAAAAGACATTGTTTACTATTTAGTTATTAAAAAAGGTCAGTTATTTAATATGTCATGACCAGTTAACATTATATTTTAATGTTTTTGAGTAACAACAGCACCATCCAGTGACCTGTACCATTGAGGACATTAGTACCGGTTAATTTTTTTTATCATATTGTATATCAATAAGAAATGAGTGGAAAATTCCGTGATGTTTGGAAATATTTGTATTACGTGTAGAATGGAATTATATTACAGTTGAAATGTGTTTAGAGATATATTCTCACTGTTTTTGAAAAATATTGATAGAAGACAGACTTTTTATTTTTTGTTTAAAAATGTACAGATCCTCAAATTAAATGATTAGTGATGTCATGAGTTGCAATATTATTTTCATGTTTCTCAAAATAATACTTGCATGGAAAGTGTGAAAATATTATAGGTCTGGTAAATGCTTATTTTAACCCTAGGTTGCTAGTCATCAAGCAAAGATAAATGTTTCAACTTTGCTATCAGAACTCTGATAAAAATGTAGACATTTGCCTGGTGGAAATCATGAGGATGGCCTTGTCTTGTGATCTCAAAACATTCCTTGACAAGACTCCAAGAGACAGAATGAAAAATCACAAACTGTATGCTAAACTACTAATAGTCACAGTATCGTATTTAAAGCAGTAGTCTCCCAGGTCTTTTTAAAAAGAGAGACAAGCCAGGATGTAGCCTAGATGAAACTGAATTTAGAAATTGAAAGGAAACATAGGGATCAAAGGTGATTATAAGGAAATTGCAAGTGGAAAATCAAAAAGAAGAATATTATCACTGCAATAAACAACAAACACACACAAATAGTATCCAGATTTAAATATATCATTTCTGTCAATGTTTTGGATACACTAACCAAGAAAAATCATGCAAATAGAGTCTGTGATAAGATAATTTGGGTATCAACCAAATAAAAAATCCCAAAAATTAACAATATTAGAGATAAAGTGAGATTGGCAGATTAGACTTTAGTAATCATCAATGGTTGTCCAGTAATAATGGAGAACGAGTCTCAGTAATCTCTCCATTATATTAAAAATCAATTGGGAAAATATACACAAAAATCATAAAACTGATCTATAATTTATAAAAATTATATATATATATATATATATAATCTAACCTTCATCTCGTGCATCCTCACTTCAGAATAGTATCTGATATAAATAAAATAGGTTCTAGCTCAGTTAATAGTTAATAACTAAAATATTCAGCATTAAAATTAAAATATTTCACTAGCTCAAATTTAAAATACGACTAAGGTTCAGTTTATAAAAATAAATTAAACAAATATTTAATATTTTCATGAGACTTGAAGTGAAAATACAGGTGACAAGATAGATTACATTGAGCCAATATCCCACAGGATACTACCTCAATGGCATAAGAACACTATCCCCCCTTTATTACTATTTTAAATAACAAACTCATAGTATTCTTATGACTTTAATAACTTCTACTCACTAAGATTAAACTAATATTTAAATCTTAATCTTCTATTTAATAATAATCTAGCTCAAATAAAATAATCTCAGGTTCATAAAGTTTATTCTAAGTTAATTTAAAAATATGGTAGTAAAATATGAGAAGGGATTTTATGTCATAATTTACTACACTTAAACTAATAATAATAAATAATAATAATAATATTCTTCATTGTTTAACTAATTCTGTATATCTCTTCTTTTTACTATAATTTTATTACCATAATAAAATAATTTAATAATATAATATAATCTTATATCTTCATGTAATGATATAATAAATACGTGGTAGCATTTTAATAATCTGACAAACAAAATATGTGTGGCAACTGATAGCATATGATTTAATATAATATTGTGATAACTGATTTATGACCAATAAAATAATGTAAGATTATGATTATCTAATTATAATGAATACCAATAAAATATTTAAAATTCTTAAAATAATTCTCTATTTATCTTTTGTGCAAAATTATATATTTGTTTTGATTATTATGCATATATCGTGTTTTCATGCAGCGATGTGGAGAAATAAATAACTCGGACACAAAATTTTTGAAATAACAAAATTTAACAAAGTTTATTACTAACAACAAATAAATAAAAATTTATTTACACTATTTACAGTGGATATCCTTAACTTTTTTACTTTACAGTTTGATCTACTGGGTTAAAAAAAAAAAATTATATTTTAATTATATTTTATTTAGATTTAGGACAAAATTAAAAAAAAAGAAAATGTTATTATTTGGTTTCTCATTATGGTTAACTTATTACAAATATTTATCTATTTTATTAGCAACAGCATTTTATCCTTAATATTATTAAAATATCTTATTTTAAAAATTCATACTTAGAAAACATTCTATAGAAAACAAAATTTTATAATGAGTATGGATTTCTCAAAATATTAAAAAAATTTCATCTTGCAAAGTCAAAGATGTTACACAAAATATTATCCAAAATTCAGTACTAGATTTTAGTATTTATCATACAATGTTTACTAATCATAATATATTCTTCTTTAAGCCTTACTTTAGTATGATATAAGTGTAATCATTAATATATTTCTGTTAATCAATAAACAAAAAAATATACTATGCATATTGTTTACATAATTTACTTTGTACTATTGTATTTTAAAAAAAATATGCAATACTTATTTTTCTCTTAAAAAAAATAATACTAAAGCATTTAAAATTATTATCACTTTAAAGAAAATATCTTTGTTTAGATACTTTATTTTAAAAAAATTTATATTTCATATCCGAAATAAAATTCAAAATATATTTGATGATTCTTTTCTTTCCTTAAGATACTTTGGATCTTCAATTTTAAGTTATAATATTCTACTCCTTATAAGCAAATAAACTAATCTTATACAAAAAACGATAGCATAACCTAAGTTCTAAATTATTTATCATTTCTCTTAAACATATCTTACTAAACGATGCAGTTACATGAAATAAAGATAGTGAAAACAGATGCATAGGATTAAGGAAGAAAGCTAGAGTATTACTCTTAACATATCTCAAAATCATGGTACAGTACGAAGAGGTATGGCATTTACCTGCCTAATATCCTCTAGTACAGGGACGATGTTAAAGCTATTTCTTCAGCTTTATTAGAACATCAAATATTTAAAAAAATATAAACACTGTCCAATAAAATGTGTATCAGTCATAGGGCTATGTTAACTATGCTGATAACCACATAAAGACTAAATATTATTTCCATTCCTTAGAACATCCTATTTCTTAAAACATCATCTTGGTTTCCTGTTCACTAAGTACTTCCAAGCCACTATCTCAACATTATTTCTCAAGATTTTCCACATCTTATATCGATAAATAACTATCTGCATTTACAAAAACAATAAATAAAATTCATAAATAGTTAAACAATCTTATGATCCCATAAGAAAAGTTGCTTACTTCATTGCTCTGTATGTTTAATCATATACAATCTACTTAGACAATATTTGAATATCCAATCACATGAAAATTTTAAAAGAATCACATAATTATTTGTTATGTTGGATTATATCACTAATAAAAAATAATAATAATAATAATCTCGTATGCATATTTTCAAATCAATCCTATCTCATAATGTTTTTTAAAATGTTGTATAAAATGCGGTACATTTAAGTAAAAAAAAAACAAACAAAAAAAAACTTTTACACCTCATTCTTCCAATTTATGGATGATCTAAAGAAAACAAAAAATATACATTATAAATTATCAATAGTTATTATTATTACCAATAACCTTTATTTAGTCATCGTGTTCAGTAGGCTTCCTTTATCCACTTGAGCATTGCAGATATAAAAAAAAAATTCACACCCATACACTTTATATTAAAATATTTTTAGCTAAATTATTAGATTGTTATATTATAAAATTTGAATATTAATAAATTAATGTTTTTCCTAATCTTATATAAAAATTTAGATTTAAATTAGGTTAACAAAATAAAAGGAATCAAAACTATAATTACATATTTTCTTGACGATAGTTCCTGATAAGTCCAAAATGTTTATTATTTTCTCTAGAGTTTTTAAAATGTTCTTCTCCAAGTGCATTAAAGTTTAAAATAAAAATAATTATTAATCCATTTAGTAAAATTTATAGAAAAATAATCCTTGGTTTTAATTTTTAGGACGATAATATTAATTAATCCCGTGAAGCTTCTTAATCTTCTCTACCAATATTCTCTGCGTATCCGATGCATCAATCCATCTAATTTAACTTTAAAAATATTTGATAAACTTTTAAGTACTATTTGTATCTCCATGGATCCATTTTTTTATTCATCTATGTGTTCACTTTTTATCTATGTTTCCTTCTTGATACATTTAAACTTTCGTTTGGTATTTTTTTATAAATCTCTTTTAAAATAAAACTTCAAGTATTTTTTGAACAAATCTTTTCCAAATACATTTTAAATAATTCTAAGAACGGATATTTTAATATCAAAAATGCTTCTATAACATAATCTCCTGGGTTCTTTCTTAAATTTTGCACTCAAAAATATTTTTTAAAAAATGTTACCTTTAGAAAGGATATAACATCTTACTCCTTTGAATATCATATTATATAAAATAATTCATGCAATATATAATTATCTTATTACCATTTAAAAAATAAATCTTGAATAAGCTTATAAATAATAATGCTTCTCCAATTTTTTCATTAGACTCCGTATGATGTCCATGCTGTGGTTTTTTTTTATGTACCAAAAAAAGTTCTCCAGTTATGCATAAATAAAGCTGTATCAATAAATATTTCAAATATTTTTTCAGCATTACAATTTATATCCATTTTATTTCGTAGTATATCCATTTTTTATTGCGTAGTTTAGGTTAAACTTTTAGATAAAATATGACTGATAAAGGAACTTTAGAAAATTTAACAAAGCATGTTAAACGAAATTATTAAAATATTTTTTAGTTTACACTCTCTTTTTTTTTGCAAGTTACTGTTAAAAATTATCAATTAGTTTTTTTTTTCAAATAAATTATGAGAAAGTACTAAAAAAAATTGACTAAAAAAAAAAATCAAAAAAAAAAAATACTATCTCTTTGAGAGCTGCTAATATACCTTTCTTTGGTTTCAATACATTATTAATCTCCCCCGATAACTTAGTTACGACGATATTTATAGTCTGTAAGAATACCTATTCCTATTGGTTAATTCTTACTTTAGCTTGAGAACAAATTTACATATTTTTAGTTTATAGTAGAATTAAATTTCAAAATTAGAAATTATGATGTAATGAACTTAAAATATTATTTAAAATATTACTTTTAAAATAAATTATTTTATTAAAACTATTTAAACATTTAAAATAACTTTTAAAATAACTTTAATAACTTATTCCATTTATCTTAATATTCAATTTATCTATTTTTATTTAAATAAAATATTTAATTTTTATATATTTGTATTCGTCTTTATTACATTACTTAAAACATTACATACGAGAGTTAACTTAATGTTTAATACTATTTACTTTTATGATAGGCAATAATTCTATCCAATCCTATAATATAACTTTTAAAATATTTTAAACTTTGTTATTATTTCAAACAAACGTGTGTGTGAGAGTATACATTAAAAGTCATCTGATTAATAACTTTGACAGACGATTTTCAATCTATTTCTCTGCCTAGACTAATAAAATTGATACACTTATTATATTATATAAAATAATTATAAAAAAATTTGGAAGAACAATTTAGAAAATATAAAATTAGATATAATTTTCACCATTGCAAAGTTTATTTTAAAAATATACTATATTAATTTTGACTATTTAATTATGATTACAAATCTAAATATAGCATTTATTAAATTATACGTTTTAAACTATTAAAATCGAATTTATTAAATATACTTTTAATTTTTATAGCTGTGTTATTTAATATGGCCACCTTTTACAACCATATGAAACAATATTTTAAACTTTACTTAACTATTTTTTAAATGATTTTATATACTACGTATTTTCTTTAGCTTTAAATTGTACTTTAAAAATATAATCGACAAACTATAATTAATGTATTAAAAGAACATATTCTAAATTTAAAATTTTTAGTAATTGACTGTTATGAATTATTACTGACCTATAGAAAAGGGCACAATATATATATATATATGACTTGTAAGACCGATAATACCCAGATAAAATCTATTAATTACCAACATGTTTGACCATTATTTTTTGTTTAATGTATCAGAAAAATTAGATATGCTACTAATCAATGGGGTTCATGAAACATATCCTCAGGATGGATTACATCCATAGTACCCATCACCAGCAGATATATGTCTATAAAAAGACTAAATAATAATACACCCAGTGCAGTTTTTCCCATTTTAAGATTGTGGTTAAGATCTGTAGAGGTCCATAATATCACATTTTTACACACATTCTTGAGGTTAAAGCCTTAGTAAATATAACCTTTTATTGTAAATCAATATTATATGCTACAGTATCTTCTCCATAGCTCATAGGGAATCATTTTCTAGAACCAATTTGCAAGAAGCTTCTTTATGACGAGATAAATATTTAGTGTTTCTATGTATTTTGGTAGTACATATTTGTGGGAGATATTGGAACACTATTAATAAAACTTTATCTCCCAATAACTACTTCGCTTTTTCAATAAAGCAGATTTTTTCTACCTTAGCTAAAGTGTTCATAAAGATTGATCTCAGGCATGCCTACCACCAACTCCCTTAGACAATAAAGTCTTTGTGGTATTAGACATAACATAAAGTCTCATAATATTACTAGATTATCATCCAGTAGCTCTGTGGTTATTTTTCAGGGAATAGTTGATCAGATGGCTGTTGGAATGTCAAGACCTATATTCTATTTTGATGATTTTTTTTATTAGGGTCCAGGAATATATCATTTAAAAATCTTAAACAAGTTACGAAAAAAAAAAAAAACAGGTATAAAAGTAAATCCTATCAAACACATAGTTGAGTCTAAGAAATTAAAGATTTAATATTTAAGATAAATGAAAAAGGAATCCATCCTATTCACAGTAAAGTTAAAACAATCCTTATGTTTCATACTCTCACTGATCAAAAAGAGTTCAATCTTTCATTGGAATTATTTATTATTATGAAAGTTAATGTATGGTTATTTAAGAAAACAAATATGGACTTGAGGCACCAACCACATACAAACTTTCAATGAAGTAAATGATTTGTTGTCTGCAGTTAAAGCACTAGTTCATTATGAGCTGCTGAAAGAACTGTCCCTTTCATACAGTACTTCTTCAGTTGGTGTAAATGTCATATTTACTCTTGCCTCTGCTAGCATTGGTGTCATTAGGTCCATTTTATTTATTAGTTCATACTTTTAACATTTTCTGGTGATAGTTAACTATTCAATTTAGGAAATAAGAGACAGCATTACTGTCAATTTCTATTTTGATTTTTTGTTCTTAAATTTTCATATCCAATAAATTACAATTTTTATCACTGTTATATATCTTCTTAACATTAGTTTTAATTTTAGTCTCCTCTCAATTTACATTCTAGATTTAAATCTTTTTTCCTTTTTTGACAAACTCAAGATAATTGTCCTTTGAGTCTGCAAATATAGAATTTTCATTTTTAAATTTACATGTGTAGTCCTCATCCATACTTGAATTCATGGCTTGTGCTTGCCCTCTGTTTACCTACTATTTTAGGGAAATTCTGTCACATTTTCTGGGATGGCCTTATAGATATTCCTTTTGTGATAAGTGATGGTATATGTTATTGTAGACCAGTAATATTTGCATGAGTTTACTGTCATCCATACCCCATAACAACTGATCTAGAAATGTGTCTTT
The DNA here is from genome assembly GCA_028023455.1 of Epiperipatus broadwayi. Taxonomy (NCBI): domain Eukaryota; kingdom Metazoa; phylum Onychophora; class Udeonychophora; order Euonychophora; family Peripatidae; genus Epiperipatus; species Epiperipatus broadwayi. The sequence continues at coordinate 7,647,449 of JAQFVV010012446.1, forward strand.
ATACTCAGTTTTGAAGCCACATTCCTTTGCACATTTAGGCAATTCCATGTCATACTTCCTGAAGTGTAGGTGCACTATATGTCTCAATGTAATTGGTTTGGAGTGTGTGTTTGTTAATTTCTACACCAATTCTTCTCATGAAATATCCTCTGGAACTTTTGATTTACAAAGACAGTTGGATATTTGAAGGATGTCTTTGTTTGCTATCCACAATAATGTTACAACATTTAATTGTTACCTGTAATATTGTTAATCATCATATATCTTTCAATATAGGCAACATATATCAGCCATTTTTCTGCATTGGTAATATCAAACTATTATGTAGTCCCATGTAGCTTTTCATCATTAATCCTGCATTTAAGCTGCTATAACTCACTGGGTTTTTTAAACTATAAAGTGTTCAAATCTGCTACTTTTTACTCGTACTTTCAACCATCAATCTGATCATTCTCTTATATTTTGACATTAACCAGCTGGAATAAATTACGAATCAAAGAATGAACGTAACAATAAGTTTATTTACCCTCTCATATAAAACATTAATAAGTAGTATATCTTAAGTAATTTGGGTAGCTTTCTTGCTGTTTTTTAATAGTAAACACACATGTAGATGCAGTTGGAGAATCGTTTTGCATTTTTTCATCACTGTACTAAACTGTATACGTTCCTGCCCTCTTCTTTGTCTGCACTGCTCTTCACATTATAGCAGATGCTACTGCACAAATACTGTACTTCATTGTAATGTACTGCTACCACATATAAGCAATTAATTTTAGTATTTATGTTAACTTCACTTAATTTGCATGATCAGTCTAAATTTGTATACTTTTACAAATTTGCATGCTTTTATTAATCTGCACATTAACATAATCTAATTTTCTGAAATGTCATTTATTTACTTCTTGTCTGATCTACATAGACATGCATGCGTAAATATTTTATTAACAACTTTATCAATATATATACAAATTGAGTCAGACATGACAAAATGAGAAAACAAAATAATAACAACTTACTAGAGAATGAGATTTCCAAAGATTATATAAATCAGTCAGTGAAACACAAATATGTCCAATATAGAACACATTGTTCAATTTTTCTACTTCTTTGATATTTTTTTGTGTGGTCTTAACTACTTCTGCAGAAAACTTTTTTTATATCTGAAATGCTTCAACACCATATTTAATTAGATCTATCCAATATAGTCTATTCACTCTCTGATATCTTTGAATAGAAACATTTCATTTCTTTAGAATGTCTTTGAAATAATCTTTATAATATGTATGGGGTCTATCTCTCTTATGAAAATCATAGTCAAGTCCACCACAAAAACACTTTTTTTGAGAAATTTGTAATATTCATTTGTTTAAAGGTATGATTTAATAATAATGGACTCTTTAGTATATCCAGAAAATTGGAAAACACATTGATGGATCTTATGATTTTGTCTTTGTATTTTTAAAATTTTACTGAGCATCCTTGAACGGAACTTTTCTAATGCATTTATGTTGCACCAATAACAAGTCCAAGTCTTATATCTGTACATTTAATTAAATAAGTAATAGCTCCCTATAGAGCTAATTTAGTTGCAGTGGTTATTTTATTGTGAATAAATACTCTATCTTCTAACATGTTATAAGCTATCACAGCACCTTATCCAATCAATGCTTTGATAATAAATTGCTGATATTCTATTGGTTAATGCTAAGTATTGACTGGCAATGATGTGATTTAGAATGATAAGGATAATTCAGCCATCAGCAAACTGTAAATACAGAAGGCAAGAAAATGAAGTTCTCGTTTTTTTGTTTTTAATTGATCTATATTAAATTCCACAATCAGTCTGTATCACATCTTCATCCCTAATTCAGTAAGCTGCATATAGACCATTCAGAATAAACAGCAATCACATAAGACAAAAGCAATGTTAAAACAAGCACACAACCTTTTTTAATAACAGTTTGAATTTCAAATGTCTAGAATTTTATATCCATAGTAATAATACTCTCTCTCATTCCATCATATAGAAGCAGTATGATATGAATGAACTTTCAACTCATTTCAAACAGTGTTATAGATTTGTTTGGATAATGGAATCAAATGCCTGGATTAAATCAAAAAAGCAATATATATATATCATTCTTTTGTTTCCGGCATTATTTTTACATTTGTCGGCCAAAAAAAAACCTATAACATTTCTTTATTCTCTAAAACCACATCAGGCCTCTTGTAATCATTCATCTATAATTGGAAGCAATCTCTCCAACAAAATCCTCAAAAATATCTTTGCTGTATTGCAAGGTTGGGCAAACATTCTGACCATGGGCCATATGGAGGTTTGTAAGATCCTAATGGATCAAAAGTTAAAAAAGGGTTCTTATTTTCTAATACATTAGGTACTCTTAGTGGAAGAAAGTATTATGATCATGTGATAAGATGTTTACCTATTTCCAGCAGATGTCTAGAAAATTTTAAACTTTATTTAAACTTTTCCAAATACAAACAATTATTAGTAATAACACATAAGGACATAACCTATTTTCAATGAATTTTTACAAACTAAAGTTTTTAAAGTTTGTTTTGAGCAATTTTAGGATGCCGTCTAATGTAATACGTGTGAATGTTCATATGTGATTGAATTTTGTTCCCATGACTACTCGAGAATAAACAAAATTTTATTATAAATTTTGGTGGCACAATCACAGCTAACTTAGACACCTATTGTAAGACAAGAATATTCAACCATAGAAATGTCTGATTTGACATGTCTCAACTCTAGTTTATCGATAATTCAAAAACTAATGTCATATCAAAAAAAAAAAATTGACAAAAAATGTTCAAAATTTAAGACATTTTTGTCTGAAACAATTTTTAGTAAAATACATTTTAAAATATATTATGATTTGTGATAATTAAATTTATAAAAAACTTTTTTTGACAAAAATTATAATGGAGGCAAAACTTCCTATACAATAGTGCAAGCATAGAGAATGATGATCATGTGATGTTTAGTGCTATGACAACAGTTACATAGCTTCCAGGTCACAGTCAGCCATATACTATCTTATCACATACTACTAAACATGTATTGCTTGTTATATAATTTAAATATTGTAGTAAAATTAAAAAAAAAGTCTTGCACATATTGTTGCAGATCTCATGTGCCTTACAGACCACAGTTTGCCACCCTTACTATATAAATGCAATTTATCCAGTCTACTTTGAGCACTTTTTAGTGAAAACCCTTTATTGTACATATATGCATACACAATCTTAGATTTCGACTGTACAGCAGTGTTCTTCAGAGCTATGATGTAATGAACAAAATAAAATAAAATACATAACTATATAAATAATACCATACAAAATATAAACAATAAAATTGATAAATAAAAAAAAAATAACATAAAATATAACAAAACATAATAAAACTGAAATAAATTTAATCAAACCCAAATAAAATAATCCAGCTAATATAAAATAAAATATACAATAAAATAAATAAATATAAATTATATACATGTGTTCCTGACTGTATATATGCATATTCATGAACAACTATTAATTTAAATATCTTATTCATTTTTATTATTTTTATTTTTTGTTATATTTTATGTTGTTTTTTTAATTATTTTATTAATTTTGTTTACATTTTTATGATGCTATTTATACAGGTATGTATTTTATTTTATTTTGTTCATTATATCATAGCTCTGAAGAAGACTGCAGGACAGATGAAATATAAAATTGTATATACATATATATGTACAATAAAGGTTCTTACTATAAGTGTTCAAAGTAGAGTGGATAAATTGCATTTATATAAAATATTACAGAGTAGTATTTAATTTATTGAGTGCACAGAGAGCATATATAAATAGTTTAAACATGCTTTAGCCTGTACTCAATGCACTATAAGATATTACAGCAAAATAAAGGAAGTGGTGAATTTGGTTAATATTTTATTCTTACTATAATGAATAATGATATTCCATGATAAGTAGTACAATTTTGTTTATTTATATAAATTGGAATAACAAAATCAGATGTAAGATCAGGTGTCGCAGTACTTAATATATACATATGGTCTTTGTGATTTTTCTCAAATACATCAATGTCTAAAATACAGTGTAAGCATGTAAGATTTTCCATTATTTTGTCCACTTTTTTTTGTTTTAATTATGTAATAAAATAAATTCACACGAGATATATCAATATTTATATTTTATTGCATAAAAAATGCTATGTATTGTTTTGAATAACTTAATAAATTATAACTAAAAAAAATTAAATATAGAATGCAAATATAAATGATTATATAAACACGCCATCAGCTTATTTCTGACAGACATTAGCTCACTGCTGTCTCAATATACTTTTTCTCTTTGCCCTGTGTGGTTCAACATAATTACAGAATGGCAAACACAAAGCTAGACAGAATCGATTTTCAGTCAAGTAATAATAAAAAATAAACTAATTTTCTAAGTAACGGAATAAACTGTTAATTGATCAAATTTCCACTAGGGTGCTCAAACGTCATGCAATCTGAGCAATTTACCACAAGATTATTTATTTATTTACTAATTGATTTAAATTTTTTGCTTATTGTCAAATAATGTTTAATCCAAAAGCATAAAAAGCGAATCAAACTGGGCAATATTATTTTTCAATAATCAGATCCTATTTTATCTGGACTTATATATACTAGATATATTTATAAGAAATTATGGGTTATAATTACTTTTATAAAGACACAAAAGTAACTGTAATTAAAATTTATTTGCTAGAATGTTTTCAGAAATTAAAGAAAGAAATGGCTTCAGGAAACATTGTTTCTTAGCAGTCAAGCAAGAACAAAGATGAACGTAAGCTTGGTTGATTATTGGCTGACAGCAAATCTGAATCGGCAGGAGCAATTTCAGCAAATAATTTGCTGCAGAAAAATGACTGAAACAAAATTTAATATGAAATTAAAACTTAGCAAATCAAAGTGCTTGTAATTTTAAACTATTTTCTTCTTACGAGACCAATATAAGAAAAATGAAATCAATTTTTGGGTAATCGATTTTGTGGCAAATTTTACACTCTGTATTGGTTTTTAATTTAAATGTTTTTAGATTAGATACTATCAAATAGATGAACATTACATACGCATGTGTGTAAATAATTTTAACAGAATGTCACTTATACAATTTAGATATTCAAACTTTATGTGCGTGTGTGTATAATTTTTAACAGAATGTCATCTGCTCAATTTGTTCACATGTGCTGTGATAGTTGTTTATCACCACTTTATTGTTTCAATCCCGTCCTTTACCACCTATTTTTCTAAACATTACAATCTTTCCAGAAATTTCATCTGATCGTTAATGTTTTTGATTAAGATTGATTAATATTCCAATTACTTATTTTAATACCATATATTGTTAAATAAAATAAATAAATATTTGGATGATTTATTAGTCAGGAGTTCATAAGAAGTTCAAATATTGGAAGTAATGTAGGTGGAGCCCTGATCTATACACATTGGGTTCCAGAGTTTCTCATTCTACTTCAGTATTAAATCACACAGCAGAAATCAATAATCGAACGCTTTATAGCTTGATGTTCATTAAAAATTTGAACATTGGAAATGACAGGTTGTAAGTCATCAATTTTTTTAAGTTCCAGAGTTTATCAGTCCAACAAACACACTAAAACTGTGCAGGACACCAATACAATTTTCTTCTTTTTCCTTTCCTTATGTATTGATTTCTATATTTTCATATATCATTTCCAACCTTCTTATGCACTTAACAATACTAGTTTTTGTACCAAAACTTTATTCTTACAGTTTCGACTGTCTGCGGGACAGTCAAAACTATAAGAATATAGTTTAGTGTTGTTAAATGCATAAGAAGGGTGGAAATAGTATGATATGATAATTTAAATGGTTTATTATAAACCAATAAAGTATCACAGAAGCTATCACATGTCTTCTGCTTACATGTGGCTATTTTAATTAAGTAGCAAAAAGAATATGAAAAAGTTTGGTGGTTCATATGTTCAGAAGTTTTTTAAAACTTTTCATTATTAAAAATATGGAATTATTTGCAGAAAATAATATTACTACATGGTGAATTCTTTCTTAGAAAGTTTTTTTTTTAGTTCGTTTATTACTGTAATTAGATTTTTTGGTTTGTATATTTTAAGAGTTGAGGTGCCATGTTACAGGAAATATAAATTTAATAGAAACATTTTGAAATTTTAATTTGTAGAAGTTATGTTTTTTAAACTGTTTTATTATTAAGAGTACCAACTCTCTATCGAGTAGTCCCACCAAGTGCAAGCCTTTGTAATCAATGGATGCAGGATGGTTTATGCATAAAATCCCTATCTAGTGCCTACTCATCCAACATCCCCAGACTAGTTTCTGGCTTGTGGCTTTCATCAGTAAGAAGCCTTGGATTTGAGAGCACTGCACCTAGATCTTAGGATCTAATGCAACCCTCTAGCAGCCCCTTTTTATGTATTTGGTTAACATGTGATGGTTTGACAGTTTTAGTATTATGTTAAATGGTTTTAATTAACTTAACATTTCTGTTTGTTTATTTGATCAAATTTTGTAACCGATTTTTAACCTACTTCTAAAAAATGGATTTTCTTCAAATTGTGTACATATGTTTTGTTTCATGCAATATTGAAACTGTGTTGAAATCACTTCACTACATCTGAATCATAAGAAAACATTTTCATTTATTGTGAGAACCAATGCACTAAATAGCAAAATATTGAATTTTTTAAGAGCCGTTTATAATAAATTAAAATAGAAAAAAATGAAGAACAAAATCTTAATTTTGTTTTAATCTTAGTAAAAACAAAAATATTCAAATTTTGTACATTTAACCTATTAGTTCTGCTGGGCTGCAAATTCAGTTTCAAATACTGAAAATACGATATTTTCTAGATTGACAGTTTTTAAAATTGATCAAGAATAGCTTTCCTGTGATTTCAAGAAATTGAAGTGATACAGAGATAAAGTTCTTAACTATAAATCAGTTGCAAAATATCTGAACAATAAAAACTAAAAAATAGTATATATATATTTTTAAAAAAACTTTCATTTTATTTAACAACTAATAGATTAAAAAATAAAAAAATAATTTTTTTCATCAACCACACATATGTAACTTTAAATAAAATCATGGGCATCTATAAATTAATTAATTCAATCAATAATGGTGTATTTAGTTTAATCATAAATAGGATAAAAACGATTTACTCGCTGACGAAGAAGCTTCCAAATAAACAAAACAAAACAATTAAATGGGCCAAGCGCTTTCGAGGTTTGCCCTCATATTCATGGCCGATGAAAGTAATAAATCTTTATGTAGTGTTATTAAAATCAATTAATTTATGGATTCTCCATAATTTTATTTAAATTTGTGCTTCAAGAAAAAATTTTTTTTTTTGCTTTTTAAATGATATAAATGGCCTTTTTAAAAAATATATATGTAATAATGCTCAAGGTTAAATGGGTTTATAAATAACCATTAGAAACTAGTCAATACTTACACAATTCCAAAGCAGATAACAATCAACAATCTCAAACTGTTGTCAAGGCAACCTTCTTTTAACAATAAAAGTGGAATCCCTCTAAAGATTGCAACTTGACCACACCTTTATTGTTAAAAAAGGTTGTCTTGACAACAGTTTGAGATTGTTGATTGTTATCTATACTGGAATTGTCTAAGTGTTGACTGGTTTCTAATGGTTATATATATATATACACACACATATATTATTTATTAACATTATTGTAATGTTTTAGGTGGTTTGATGCAGTGATAGAATATGTTGACTCTGGTAATTTGAGGCCCATGAATTGCATGCCAACTTTACCACTTCCAGCTCTCTAATTTTTTAAACATCCTGTGTACTAAACCATTAGTCTTTTTTAGTTTAATACAGTTAGTGCTTTTGTTTGTTTCATCTGTTAACTTTTATATTTTAGTTTAATTATCATGATTATATCTATAATCATCATGATTATATCTATAATCTCTGTACTCTTTTTCTGTAATTGATTGGGTTGTGCAAATAAATTAGGAGCTTTTCACAGAAGATGTATTTAGTTGTTTGAGTAAAGAGAAAATAATCTTCATATACAAATATATTAGTCAGATTTTCAGGATGGCTCAGTTGGTTAGTGTTACTTTAAAAATCAAAACTCAAAAATCTAAGGACCCAGGTTCGAATCCCATGCTAGTATTGTCATTGGTCAGGCTAGCAACATCTGAAGAAGAGGGAGACTAGGGGAGACTAATACCTCTCAAAACGTTGTGCATATTACTAACAGTTGAATGTATTTGGAATATTTAAATGAAGTTAAATTTTTCTAAAGACATTCAATACATATATTAGATGATGGAAGTAGTTGAATACAAAAATACACAATTGTGTAGTTTATACTAGTTTCTAAATTACTCCACTTTAATTCAGTGTGAGAGACTGCTGGGTAATGAATTATATCAGTGTAGTAGTGTTATAGCTATAATGATGCCATTCAAATTGATAGGCATAAAGACCCAATAGCTTAAAGTTTTAAACCTAAACTACCTATTTGTCCATCTGTATAGGTCCGTAACTAATCTTATATTAAAGAAAACCTCTCTGAGAGCTTCAGATAATCATTAGTTTAAACAGAAAGATAGTGTGGTCTAAAATATTTTTTATCTCTCAGATTATTATTCTGCTTTCACATGACCCACCACTCTCCACTCTATCTCATAACACTGATACTCTTGAACACATACATGTTGAAAAGATAACTAATCACCAATATACATATTTCATGCTAAAACAGAAATCATCAGATGGTCCATCTCCACACATATATGCTGTAAGTGCTCAGATATATTTTAAGACAGCCAAACATCATACTTTACTGGACAGGCTTCAATCTACTCCACACTTGAACTCTTCAACCATCCATCCAATTGAAAATCAATGATGCATCAAGGCCACTCTGAGGCCGAGATTCTTGTCACACTTATGTTGACCTATGGTCAATCTATACCCCTCATGTACAGGACTAAATCCATTTTATATAGGGTGGCCTTTGAGCATTCCATCATCAGATTTTCAATTGCATGGATGGTTGAAGAGTTGAAGTGTGGAGTAGATTGAAGCCTGTCCATTAAAGAATGAGGTTTGGCTGTCTTAATATATATCTGAGCACTTATAGAATATATGTATGGAGATGGTAATCTGGACCAACTGATGATTTCTGGTTTAGCATGAAATATGTATATTGGTGATTATTTATCTTTTCAACATATATGTGTTCAAGTGTATCAGGGTTATGAGAGAAAGGTGGTTCATGTGAAAGTCTGTGCTCATATACCCTATATATTATGTATGTAGACGCAGGTATGTAATAAGCCTGTGTGTTTCAATTATTATATAGTAGAGATGTCTGCCCATCACTTGTATATGTATTACATGGATTATGTCCTGTACGTGAGGATTTATATTGGCCATAGGTCAACATGGGTGTGACAAGAGTCTCGGCCTCAGGGTGGCCTTTGAGCTTTCCATCATCAGATTTTCATTTAGACGGATGGTTGAAAAGTTGAAGTGTGGAGTAGATTGAAGCTCTCCATTAAAGTATGAGGTTTGGCTGTCTTAATATATATCTGAACACTTATAGCATATATGTGTGGAGATGGTAATCTGGCCCAACTGATGATTGCTGGTTTAGCATGAAATATGGATATTAGTGATTATTTATCTTTTCAACATATATGTGTTCAAGTGTATCAGTGTTATGAGATAGTGTGGAGAGTGGTGGGTTGTGTGAAAGTCTGTGCTCATATACTCTATATATTACATATATATAGACACAGATATATAATAAGCCGGTGTGTTTCAGTTATTCTGCTTTAAATGGAAATGACATTTATCATTATCCACAATTCAAAAGTCAATAACAGACTTTAAGGCTGAGAATATCAATTTATATCCTAATTACACAATGCATTGAGATTGAATTCAATAAGTCATGTGACATATCAGTTAGCTTGACTATTAATTCTATCTGCAATATCAAAATCTAACAAAACTACTTGAAATGTTGAGCACTCGGTTGTAAATTTAAGTTCTCTTGAAACATGTTTTCAAGGTGAAAATTCTTTTGTATGATCTACCATTAATATTACTACCGCAAATAAAAGAATTAAGATGTTTGATTTTATAAATGTTATATAATGAACATACCAATAGCTAGCTCTTAACAAGCTTTTCAGAATATCACTATCCTCAGACCGATTCACTTCTTTGGTATTCCTCAGTAAGGCTCTAGGATATTCAAGCATTAGATTTAAAATACCAGATAATTACCCTACACTTTATCTAATGTTTAACTATTATGTAGAAAATCTGAATTTTCAGACATCTATATGTCTTCAAATCTAGCTATCTAACTTAAATAGCCATATGGGACTGAACTAAGTTCAGATACGCCATATATTAATAGCTTTAGCAATATAAAATCAGCAAAGCTTTAAGAGCAATAACAATAATTGCAAGGGTATCAAGTCATATATCACGTGACTTATTCCAATAAGCTTATTAAATTAAGTCACGTGATATATGATTTGATTTCTTTGCAATTAAGATGTTTGAATATGATGGAAAGCAATAATTAAAAACATATTCAAATGGTTTTATCACTCAAGTGTTCATAAGAAGTTCAACGCCAGAAGTGCCAGTACTGGAACCGATCATAGAATCCTACATTCCACAATCATATTATATCAGTGCACCAAACTGCATAGGGCAATGAAAGACAATTATCAGTTAATAATGACTAACAATATATCACTTCATCCTAACGTACACATTGCTGTTTATTAGCAAACTGTTTTAGCCTTACTACCTTTTGCCATCTAATGCAAATGTTAGTAATCAGGAGGTGTCAGAAGATTATGCTCAATAAATACCTATCTGGTGCTGCTCATCCAAATATTCCCAGACTATTTTCTAACTTATAGCTTTTATCAGTGAAGAATTTTTTGGATTTCTTTGAACTGCATACTTTGATCTTTTGGATCTAATGCTCATTTCCTCTAGCAGCAATTTTTTACTTTTTTGCTATAGCCCAAATTTGTTAAACCATTGAGCTACGAGAACTAGTTTCAAAGCTATAGAAGTATGCAGGCAAATAGGCTTTAAAAGTTCTTCAGTTTGGGTCACTAACTTGATAGTGCAACAAAAAAGTAATAAATGGCTGCTAGAGGACAGCTGCATTAAATTCAAACAATCAAAACTCCTCAAGCTAGAAACTAGTCTACAGATATTGGATTGAATTTATTAAGCATTACCATCTCACATATATTGATTACTAAATCTGACACTAGGTAGCATACGAGTAGAGAGAATGAAAGAGTTTGCTAATAATTATCAATTATTGCAGATGAAAATACGTTTTATTATGTTGTTATTATGGGGTCGTAACACTATGTATAATTTAATAGAACTTGTAGAAACTGCTGTTTAGTTTTAAGACTAAATTTGGTTCTGATTAATATAGGAGGCAGTACTAATATTGAAATCAGACTAAGTGATTATTGATTTCTTAAAGTGATATAATGATGTTTAAAAACTTAATTTTTTAAAATTTATTTGAATGTAATGACTTTTCAAGTAGTGAGTCTTAGGTATCCATTTCCGACAGAAGCAATAATTAAGATCCAGTTTGTATTATAGTGCTCTCTTATAGGTTTCCAAAGGTACTACCTAAGAGTAACATTTAATTTACAGTTTTAATGTATCTGTGAATCACTTTTTGTTGCTTAAGAGTTTACAAGTTCAAGCACTCAAGTGACTGAAAGGGGTGTGATCCATAGGCCTAGAGTCCCAGAATCTGCCATTATACCAAATCAGGCTGATTTTTAGCTGAATGTCTTTAATCAGAGATGAAAAACTGTTTGACAAACATCTCAACATGTAAAACTTTCTGGTCATTAATCCAAATAGCTTAATAAACAGACAGATCTTTATAAAACAATTTTTACTGCTTAAATTAAAAAGCTACGCAACCCGAAGTAGATTATGACAGCGAGTATCGACTATATTTCTAATTATTGTATGTTAATTTCCTGCCTAACTAAGATTGTGGAGAAGCTATATTGCATAGAAGATATATTGGATAGAACATAAAAAATAACTGAAGAGAATGCCAAAACCCACAATGCCTATAGTTATCTTGAAACTAGGTTTAACAAAATAATAGATATTCCTGAATAGTTTTAGATCTACATAGCTGAATAAGAAGATTTCGGAAATGTTTAAGTCATAGGTTTGGTTAACGTAATAAATACTAAGACTATTAGAAAGCTGCATTTTTCTCTCCGCATGAAGATAAACAAATAGTAACAAATCACAGAAATGATGTGATGATATAATATATGGTTTCTTCTTAAATGATTTTGAAGTTTCTACACACAGGCTATTTGCCCAGAAATTCTATTAGCCAAGTTAAACATTCCGTTCTTCCAAAACACGTATGTACCACAATAAACTCATTTACTTCTTATAATCCAATTATTTTTTTAGTCCTGTTCATTTTTTCCCATATACCATTTTAGTAAAAGCTTTTTCAATAGTTCTACTATTCTATCTTCAAATTTCCCAATTTTATAAATAAATAGTCAAGTGGTTTTATTGGTTGGAGTATCAAAATGAGAATCAATCAGAGGGCTTTATGCTGCGGAGTCTGGCACCCTATTACTATACTAAACCACGCAGGGCTCCCAATTTTGCTATAAAGACCTAAACAAAACAAAAAAACTTAAAATTTCAATTCCTTTTTATTTATCTTTAAATTTCTTCCACTTCACAGATCACACAATTTATTCTGATCCTCTTTTCTTATCCTACTCTCTAAAAATAAATGTTCAATATTCTCTCTACCATGTTCACACAAGCTATATCCATATTTGGAATCATTACTTCATTTTGCTTTCTTTCCATAATGCCTAAAGCTTCTGCACCAAATAACATAACCTTCCTTTAGTTTTATAATGCATTCTCTCATCTTTTATATATTTCTTATATAACTCCAAACTATTTTTTATATTCATATTTATTCTCTGCAACTCATTCTTTTTCTTTAATCAACTTAGCTAACTTCTTTTTCAATCTCTCATAATAAAGTATCTATAATATCTTCTGTACTCATTTCTTGTATAAATATATGGAAATAAATGGTTTTATCTACTAACTTTGCCTATCGGAAAATTTTTCTTGGCCAAAGTTTTTGTTATGTTCTTTCTGTAATCCAATTAAATATTATTTTTATTAATCTATTTTTATTCATGTATTCAAATCTTCCAAATATTTTAATAATTTTTATTTCGTCATTAAAAAGATGTCCATGTCATTTGATCTAAAAATGTCTCATTCGCTTCCCACTTATCACTCCATGCATATCTAATTCCTTCTTTCATATTTTTATCTAAAAATTTCTGAGTTTTTGATTAATACAAATTGTATCATTTCAAAATGTTAAAATAGGCACCATCATTTGTTTCCAAATATTTCACCATCCCTGATGTTTATTATATAAAGAACGAGGCAAATGGGTCTATTTTTAATTGATTCCATTTTATTTTATGCTTTTTTCTCAACTTTAATTTCTGACCATCTATATAATTTCTTTTTTCCATTTAATAAAGTGCTTAAATATACTTCTCCATTTTTTTAAACCAAATATCTGTAACTTTCCAAAGAAAATGCAGATAATAATGGCATCTTTGTTTCAATATAACTAAGGATACCTCAATGGATATTATTCCGGTAAAGATTCTTACTCATTCTTGATAATCCTAAGTCTATCCTTATATCTCCCACAATGTACTTCTATCTACTTTATCATAAGCCTTTTCTAAATCTAAAAATAAATAAATAATAGTTTTCTTTTTAAGACATTTCAGTCAACTAATATACAATAGTTACTATTCTTCTGGAATGAAATCTCTTAATCTCTCCCAAAATTTTATACTCTTTCATCCAAGTCCTAATCCTAATCATTAAAGTATGTGTAAATTAATTATAAAATTATGGGAGTTATTGTTATCAATATATAACTAGTTAACTCCCTAAAATCTTTCTCATTTCTTTTATATAATAATTTAATTTTCATAACTTTCCATCCGTTTGGAATCTTATCAACTATAATTTTATTAAAACCTTTTTTAAAAATCAAATCATGCTTATTTTTTCACAATGACAATCATTTCAGTTGCCATATCTATTTCTCCGGCTTTTCCCCTTTTCCATCTATTTATTGCTTTATTTAATTCTGCATCTACCATTCTATTCATTTTATAAATTAAACTCTTTAATGAATCGTATTTTCTTATCAACTCTCCTTCATCAAAGTTATAGTCATTACAAACTTTTTAAAGTTCTTCATAAGCCGCACATTCCATTTCTTCTGCATTTAATAATAGAATAATCTTTTTTTTAAATATTTTCTACTTTATATGTCTCCAAAATTTTTCACAAACGTTCCTTCTTGCTTTGCTAATTTTCTCCCATTAACATCTTATTAAGTCCATCCTATTTCTTTTCTATCTTAATTGTTTTCTGGCTATTTATTCTTTGACTAGCCCACCTAATCATTCTCTTTTTTTCTGTTTGCCTCTTAATAGGCTCTTTATAACCTCTACATGCTTACCTTTTCTAATATTCTAAAGAAGCATTGTTTCCATCCCATTTGTTCTTGCTTCATTACTTTTAAGCTCATCACCTTTCGTAAATGCTTCCAAGATACTATTAAACCTAACTAATTAACCTCATTGTTTATTTCCCACCCACCCCTGTCAATATAGATAGACATTACATTACTTAGTCTATCAAATGCCTCTAATACTTAAAAATTATGACCACCACTATATTGTTTTCTTTCTCATTAAACACCTTTATTCTGTATCACGTTTTAATATTCTTTACATTATTTAATACAAATATAAGTATACAATCGAAAAGAATTTTAAAACATAGTATTTATACTTTACCTATATATATATATAGTAACTTTTTTTAATTGGGTGACCGTCCATAGTATTGTCGATTAAAAAAAATATTGAATAAATTATTTTTTTTTAAATACCATTTTTCAAATCGGAATGAATTATTCTCCAATCATCATAAAGCCACAAAATTCTGATTTAAAATTGAAGTTATTTATTAAAATACCAAAAATAATTTTTGCGCTGGCATTTATGAAAATATCTCTTTTCAGCGAATGAATCACAATTTTGGCTTTATCATAAATTATGGGTTCATTTGACTTGTTATCTTAAAATCAAAGTTTTTCACATGTAATCTGATTATAATCATTCCTTTTTTGGTTTATATATTTTAGGATACTTTTTTACTTTCTTTATGCCATTTTATAAAGCAAAGATGTTTGCTGTATGGTGGTGCTTGGTAAATCCCTCTTCTGTATTTTCCTATCTAAAATTCTCAGACTAAGTTCAAGCTTATGTGTTTCATCAGAAAAATAGTCTGGGAATTTTGAATAGGAAAGCATAGGACATGGATTTATAAGACACTGTCACCTAACAACTATCATTGCTTTACGCAGAGGCAAAACTCTTCATACAGTAGTGCCATTCAGTGCAAGCCAGAGTAATCAATGGATGCAGGAAAGTTTTGCATAAAATCCCTATCTGATGCCCTATTCATCCGATATCACCAGACTAGATTCTAGCTTGCGGCTTTCATCAGTGAGGAATCTTGGATCTGAGAGCACTGCATTTAGATCTTATAAATGGATGCAGAAATATTTGTGCATAAAATCCCTATCTAATGTTCTATTCATCCAATATTTCAAGACTAGCTTCTAGATTGTGTCTTTCATTAGTGAGGAGTCTTGGATCTGAGAGCACTGCATCTTGGTTATAAGATCTAGATGCAGTGCTATCAGATCCAAGACTCCTCACTGATGAAAGCCACAAGCTAGCATCTAATGTGGGGATATCAGATGGGTAGGCATTAGATAGGAATTTTAGGCTCAAACCTTTCTGCATTCCTTGATTACTCCGACTTGCACAGAGTGGTGCAATCATATAGAGAGTTTTGCCTCTGTGTAGTTTGTGTAAGCATAAAAAATGCCAATCATGTGATGTTTAGTGGTTTATTCATTGCTTTAAAGTGACATAAAGACCATAAAAAAGCATGATATTAAAGAAATATGTAAACTAAAGTTGTGATGTTATGTGATATTTTCTTGGTTTATTTATTTTACAAATAAGTTGCATAAATAATGGTAAATATATAAATTACTATATAAAGTATAAAATTTTTCTTACTAAAATAAGAAAAAAAAAGCTTGCTCCTAAAGCCTGGGAATAAAAAATCTATGAACAAGTGGCATTGTCAGTTCCTTTATATTATGTTCTCTGTGCGATAGTATCAATAAGTGGTATTTTTGGCACTTTTGATTTTATACTATGTGTACTCTACTGACATGTTCAGATTTTTTTAAACTAATAAAATAAATTTTAGATAACATTTTCCATTACCAAATGAACTAAAATTGGCAAAATAATGTTGTAGATGGATGCAAAAACAGTGAAGAAAAAAATTGGCAAAATAATGTTGTAGATGGATGCAAAAACAGTAAAGAAAAGCCAAAAGTGACAGTGGCGCCATCAGAATGTGCAGAAGGCATACAACGAACAAGATGACCAGTTAATTTTTAACTTTTTTAAATTCATTTTTATTTATAAACATGTAATAAATGACATACTTCAGATTTTGCTGGACTAGGTAAACTCCTGATTACA
Source organism: Epiperipatus broadwayi (assembly GCA_028023455.1). Classification (NCBI taxonomy): domain Eukaryota; kingdom Metazoa; phylum Onychophora; class Udeonychophora; order Euonychophora; family Peripatidae; genus Epiperipatus; species Epiperipatus broadwayi. The sequence goes on from JAQFVV010012446.1 coordinate 7,664,290, forward strand.
TATGTTACTTAAATTGCCAATTTTCAATCCTTCTTCCTCATATTTTTTTTTAATAATGCTACATTTACATTCTCCAATCTATTAATTTTATTAGGATGGCCATTTATATCACTGGCAAATGATATTTTACAAGACCTATTTACATCTTTATGCAAACATAAATAAATACTTTCATTTTATTTTTTTACATCTTTCATTTCCAATAGCTAAATATACTATACCATAGGTCCATATTTTTATTATCAAGTTCAATTTTATCAGCAGATATTATTTATAAATTTATTTCTAAGATATTATTTTTAACAATAATCCCTATATTTCCTCTTTTCTCATCATATTTATTCAATCTCTTCCATTTATATTTTTGAAGATGGAATTATTTTTTCATCTCTTCAATGTGTTTCTATCACTGCTAACAAGCCATATATTTCTCCAATAAAATCCTTCAAATTTCTTCACTTATTCATATCTTTATCTTTTTGCATATCATTATTAGACTCTAAGCCTTTCGTTTAAGTTTTCTTATAATTATTCCTGGTTTCTTTTGTAAAAAAAATCATTTCAATCTTTACATTTTCCATTATTCTATCCTCACGCATATTTTATCTTATTCACATCTCTAAATATAAACATAGCTTTCCTTTTTCATATTTATTCTCAACATTACATTTTCACATTTATTCCACTCCCTTCTTTAGCTTAATGGATCATACAATGTATTGTAAATTAGTTTTATATTTTATCATCTCCTTAAATGTAGCCCAATCCTCTTAAATAAATCCATATTTTTTAATAAACACATCCCATACATCTAAAAAATTAATGTCATCATTTTAATTCAAACATTTTAGCTTCCAATTTATTCCATGAATCTTATTCAAATTTATCTCACTATCAAACCTTGATATTAATCCCCTCCCCTCACTCTTACCTACCCATACTTCTCCTTCCAATTCACAATACTAATCTTTAAACTAGCTAATTATTTTTTCAGTACCACTGTGTATGTAATTTATTCCCAGTAGCACCTCACTCCTTACAGTAGTGCCACCCAGTGCAAAACATAATAATCAATGTATGCTAGAAGGGCATCAAAATCTCTATCTAGTGCCTGCTCATTCAATATCTCCAATCTAGTTTCTAGCTTGTGACCTTCATCAGTGAGGAGTCTTGGATCTGAGAGCACTGTACCTCGATTTTGTTGCATAAATCTTCTAGCATTCACTGATTACTATGGCCTACTCTAGGTGGTACTACTATATGAAGAGAATTGCTAATGTTTTAAAAGGTTGGTGATTATGTGATGATCATTTGTTCCCACCAATAGTATTATCTTTATTTGTTTTTTTTAACCACTTTAATAATGTCTAAAACTATACCTACTGGAGAAAAACACCCTTACATCCTTTTCTGTATCATTTTTGCTAATATATTCTATTGAATCATCCATTAATACATTCTTCTTTCTTTTATTTCCTGCAATCACCTTCTTTCTCTGTAGCATATTCTTATCATTCTATCAATCTACTTTCACTATTAGCATATTCATTTCAAATAATTTATTTCCAGAATTATTTTGCACCATTGATGTTGTTTGATATGTCAAAAGATCATATTACAAATATTCTCAATATCAGAATTCAAAACTAATTCCTCAACTTCAATATATTCACTAAATGATGAATCTTCACATTTAGAATGTAAAGTATTTGTAATTATATTCAAATTATATGTCCAATTTGAATTTCTCAGATTATCAGTCATTGGATTATTGCCATCTAGCAGTCATTGTTTTATTTAAATAAGATTAAAAAGATACACCGTATAATCAAGACCAGTCTAAAAGTTTTGGTACCCCTATACAAATTTCAATGATTAATAATTGCCTTTCCTTTGCTACTACATATCTTGTGCATTGAATACCCTCCATATCTATTTTATACATGCAGCAGACCTAAAATGTATGCATAATATATCTAATTAAAATAAGTAATACATTTTTTTCTTTAAGCGATGTTTGCTATTTCACTTTAAAATTTGCACCTTAGGTGATTGATCAGTACGCCTATAGCTTGTTCCAACCCTGGTTATAATTATATATAATTAATCCAGAAACAAATAATAGTTGAGAAAAACAAGATTATATATGTAGATTCTATGGCTCAAAATAGTTTCTTGGAAAAGATTGATATGATTAAAAGATAACCGCGCTGTACGAAACTATAATCGTAGTTAAAGTTAAATAGAAAATACAGATCTAGAGAAGCTTATATTTACTAATTATCGTTTAATTATTATTATGCGTGTTTTGCAGTAATAATATGATAGACTCTGGGGCTAAAGTCTTAGGATTAATTTCAGTTCAAGCACTTCCGGTACTATGGATTTTCAAGTAATAAAGATCTTCGATTATTTATTTTATATATTGCTTGCCTACCCTGAATTCTTTTTAAAAGTTCGGTTGCTCAGACATATAGTTCAAGATTAATGAACTAAAGGCCCTTTATGTAGATTTTATTTTATTTATTTGATAATAATATAACATTTATTCAACTGGAGATATCTGAAAATTTTAATATAAAATTGTAATAACTATAAAAATATTAATATAATATTAAGTGCATTGAAAATCTAATCGCTGAATTAGCGTTTCTGAACAAAAAATCAATTCCTTTTGATATTCCCTTCACAAACGATGATAGTAAAAATTAACGGAGTCTAGTAATTACAATACAAAATGAAACCTTGTTAGGATCGCTTTTCCTACTGCTGATTTTAACTATATGCAATGATTTGACTTCTTTTTTTTTTTTTTTACTTTTAATACAATTTGCTTGTAATTACCATTAAAGACTCATTAGATATTTAATTAGATTTTAGATTAGCGATGTCATTTAAAAACTCATCACATAGAAATGTAAATTAGCGATTTTATAGAAAAAGGAAGAGAAAATAGCTTAAGCGAAATAATAAAAGAGATTTCTAGAAGAACAGAGATAATATGACAAATGTCTTCCCCTCCCCCCTTAATCACTTATATGGCTGAAAATAAGAAGTAAAGGGTTATAGTTATATAAAATATTACAGCATCTATAATTAATTGATTTTATTAAATATAGTATACTCCTTTTTGCCAGTAACACGCAAGATTTCTCATCTTCACATTGCTTTAGCGCCGTCTACTGTAAACTTGAGTAATCAATAGACACTAGATGTTATGATGTAATAAAATTTTTATTTCCAGATTGACGGAGTTTCTTTTGGCTCAGTCAGTGAAGACTAGGATTCAGAGCTGCAACTAATACATTTATGCATATAGAAGTCACTTTTTACTATTTTCTATTACTCAAACTAACAATTTGAAATTGAAAAGCCTGAGTTTAAAACCATAGTACTTTTTTAAACATTTCGAGTTATTAGTTTGAGTAGGATAAAAGTAAAAAGGCGCTGCTAGATGCATAAAGCTTTGAACTCTAATCTTCATTAATGAAGGCAAAACCCAAAAACTGATCAATTTGGAGATGTACATTTTATAGCAACATATCAACTAGTGGTTCATTAATTACTCAATTTTACAGTAGATGTCCCTAAGGTAGGATGAAGGTAATTGCTCTTGATATATTTTTTTTGAACAAATCTGAAGGTTCTACTTATTCTACTTCAGAGCCATCTATTGAAAGCTTGAAACATTAATGGACAATAAATGGCCTTGCCATAATCATGGCCTTAGATATAATTTTTTGGCTATTATCCATATCCATTGAATGATAGAATTAGTTTGAGAATGTGGATCTAACACTATCATCTGTATCTATTGATTACTCAGACTAACAATAGATGACTCTGAAAAAGTGAATTATTTAATGTTTTTAATGCAGATGTAAATAATAAAATTATTTTCAAATTGTTTTTTCTTTTTTAGTTTTAATCAGTGCATTCCTCGTTTCCTTAAAACAAAATAGTTTTAAATATTTATTCCTTCTGGCTCTGCTTATATTATTAAGGTTTATCCGAAGAATGTCAATAATAACATGTTTTATCTTAAAATTTATTTAATTTTAATTTACAGCTCACAAATAAAAATTACTCCTTAGTTGTAGCTTCGTTTCAAATTGACTAAATACAAGGAATTGAGAACAGTTTGTGCAATGTACGCATTATGTTAGTGTGTTAGTAGATATAGACGCACAAACAAACTCTGTTTATATATATTACAAACTAAGTAACATTATACTGTAATCTTTCTTTTTCTGTTTTAATTAATTTAATAGATGCATTTCTAAAAGCTTCAAAATCAACAAAACATTTCTTGTTTTTTATACAATTACATAAATAACAACAATAAATAATTAAGTCACGTGATGTATGACTTTGTTTTCCTTACTATAAATAACAACAATATTTTTTCACCTTCAAAATAGATTTTGGTATTAAAAGAAATCGCTTTGCTTCCGGCTATTATTATAAATTCAGACAATGAAAGTATTGCTTTCTATAGTTCTGAAAATTTACAATTATAAATATAAATTTTAAATAACAATACTTTTATTTATTTTTTAAACTTATTTATATAAAAGAAGATTTAAATAAAATATGTCACTATAAATGTAATAAAGCTGAAAATAAAAAAGTAGAGATAAAATTATATACACCTTCAAATTAAATTAAAAGAAGAATAAGCAGTTTGTAAAGTAAGTAAATAATTAAAAGTCTGAGTTCAAATCCCTTATAATTGCAAATGTAATAAAACTGAAAATAAAAAACTAAAGATAAAATTATATATACATTCAAATTAAATTAAAAAAAGAATAAGCAGTTTGTAAAGTAAGTAAATAATTGAAAGTCTGAGTTCAAATCCCTTATAATTGCATTAAGTTTAGTATAAACAATATACATGTATTTAAATATTACATATTCAACCTGTATTCTGCCCATCCCATGGACATATTAAGGTCCTATGTGTGAAGGGTCAGATTGATTTAAGGTCAACAAGAGTATGACAATAATATTGGCATCATCAAGGGCTTTGAGCATTTCATCCTCGGATTTTCAATAATATGGATGGCTGAAGAGTTGGAGAGTGAAAAAGATTGAAGCTTGTTCATTAAAGTTTGAAGATTTGCTATCTTAATATAAACTGAGCAGTGATTGTATATATGGGTTGGAGATGGTTCAGCATGAAATACATATATTGAAGATCATTTATTTTTTTCACATGTATGTTGTCATGCATATCAGTTGTATAAGGTAGATTTTATAGCTGCAGAGTATTTGAAAGTCTGAATTCAAGTCTCTTATAATTACATTGAGTTTAGTATAAAAAATATACATGTATTTAAATATTGAATGGCTTTAATAACTCAGAATTCATAAAAAGTTTGAGAGCTGGCAGTGAGATGAAGTTCGGACTTGGGGCTCAAGAATCTGCCACTCTAACTACTAAGCCAAACCATACAGGGAAGAAACTCAAAAAGAAATATACCCAAGATAGTCTTGAATAAAAAGGGCAGATATGGATGTACGCTCAAGGATGTACGCATGTAGATCCAAAATCTCACCCTATGTTTAAAAGTAGAAGGAATATACACTGAAATTCCAATGTCTTTATTTCCCTGTATATCAGGGGTCCCCAACCCAATGCCCGCGGGCACCATAGTTCCCACAGACCATTTTACATGTGCCCACCACTATCCGAACATGATAAAAAATTATTTATCTGATACAAATAAATTTAATTTTTAAAATTTCTTATAAATTATTGTATTATATTATAATCAAATTGTAGGGCATACTATTTTACAGCATAAAAATATAAACGTTAATTATATGTTAAAATTTTATTTTTGAAATAAATATTTTTTTGTACATTATGGGTATTATTAACAATATCAAACTATAAATTTACATTGAAAAAATAAATGGTGCCCGCCACCTGGGTGGTATTACAGAACGTGCTCTTAAGTGCAAAGAGGTTGGGGACCCCTGCTGTATATCTACATTTAGTCCATATAAACACAGGAACAACTAAGAATAGGTGAATTCATTCTATTCTTGATATCTTTGATCAACATTTAGTGCTTTTAAGTCATAGCCTGGGGGGGGATGATTTATTCCCTTTGTTTACATATATCAATATAAACTTCATTAATACTTCTTTAACCCTTTAAGCAAATATTTTTTATTTATAACAGTTTTGACTGTCCTAGCAGTCTTCTTCAGGTGAAGTTTATATTGGAATATGAAAAGTTTATATTGAAATATGAAAAAAAGCAAAATATTGAGGGAGAAAGAAGTAGATAAGAGATATATATTGTTTACATATACATTGAGCTATGTTTAATTTAAAGTTTGGTCCATATAAGTAACATTTTTATCCTGCTTTTTTCAACCTAGATCCAGAAACTGTCATGTGATTACACACTTCTTCGCCCAGAACAATTATGATGGCTCACTTTTGAGTATTTATTGGTTACAAGTTAGTCTGTGTCCATGTGTTTTATAAATTCATTAATTAAATCAGCTTATATTTTATTGCCGTTACTATTTTATCCCTAACATATACCTCCTAAGCTTACCCTCAATAATGAACTTGACAACATTATAAAGCTCTCTAAATCAGATTCGGTAAATAATATTGCTGACCAATAAAACAACAATAACATAAACAAGTAGCTAATGGCATAAACAAATTAATCACATAACTAAGGCAGCAAATCTGATAAGTTACATTAGGATTTTGACAACTACCTATAAACCAGGTATATTTGAAAGACAAAGAGACCTATTTACTAATCCATAACTAGAATAAAAATATACAGCAGGGAATTACTCTGACATCATGTGATTATCATTTTCTATGCATATGCAAGCTGTTAATGCAAGTGGCAAACTCTCCGTACAGTAGTGTCTCTTAGCAAATCCATTGATTACTGACATTTGCACTGGGTGGTGCTTTTGTGTGGAGAGTTTGCTAGTGCATTACGAGGATTGTTTGAATGTTACAGTGGCAAAGAATGGGGCAAAGAATGGGATAGAATAATAAATATATTAATAAAAAAATAGAGAGCTGGAAAGATGGTAGAACTAGTACAGAGTAAAAAGAGTTTAAATATATATAGAAGTAAACAGAATAGTGGGTACGAGTTTACTGTTTAAGACTCAAACAGAAGGGAAAATACACATAAATAGAGAAATGTGGGTGATTTAGTCTGCAAGTTGTGTAAGAAAGGCATAGAAAATATTAGACATCTGTTAACTGAATGTAAATACTTGCAAGTAGTAAGAGCACAAATAATGAAGTTGTAGGAAAATAAAAACAAACCAAGTGATTATACAGAAAGTAGGTTCTTGGTTTTTTATGCTGGGTTTGGAAAAAAATAGGGGGTCTGGATATAAAGATCATAGAATGGACAAAGATGATGATGTGAGAAATGAGATGGAGCAGGATCGAGAAAACTATGGGAAAACATAGGGTGGGCAATAGGAAGAGAAAGTGGCTAACAGGTTTCTCTGGGCATAATGGCTGAGAGATTCGTGATTTTGATAAAGGAGTAGTCATATCACATCACATAGGGTATTAATTACCCTGTCAGTAATCCACATTGTCCACTATTTACTAAAATGTACTTAGAAGTCCTCAGACTCTGAATGGGAAGCTGTTCACTGATAAAGAGTGTCATACCTCTCAGCCAATATAATTGGAGTTACATTTCATTAAACGGAGTCATAGTTTTACAGTCGGTTGGTTGTTACCACCAGCAACAAAGTAGTTGTAATTTTATCAACTGTGCCAGGTAGTGACTCTTTTAAAACTGTTGTAAATTTTTTATTCAATGTAAATAGATGTAATAAATGATTTGTCATTACTTTATATGTAATTCATTTATTTATCTACTGTAAAACATTTTCCAGCAGCAAAGTATTAAATAAGAGAAAATTGTGAACCTGCAGTTCTGCTGAAATTTACCCAAGATGTATAAAAGACCAATCAAAGGTGAACGCTTCCAATGAGTTGTTACATCATGTAAATCTTTTATGTGCATGAAAAGATAGAGAAACTGTACTTGAATTGAAGCATGGTATTAATTGAGTAGTGTTTTGAAAGTTTCTTAAGATATATAAAATCTTCAGATATATAAAATCTTCAACCATTATTTTAAAAAATAACTTCACTTATGTTTGGATATTTATAAAATTTAAATCAAGAATGTTACAAACATAAAAAAAATCTATTCATTATAATTAATATTAACTCTGTATTCTTAAACACTATATACAATGTCCCAATGAAAATCTGACTCTCTCTAAGCTACATGTGGTGCCATCTCTGAATCAACACATGTATTACATCATGAAATAGTTTAATCATTCCCCCACAGAAGACGCTGGTGTATTTAGATCATGAGCTATAACATGAAATGTGGCATGTGATTTGACTCTTCAATGCTCTCCCTAATCATCATGAAATCTTGCAAACCAATTGAAAATGTTCTTACAAACTCGGGCTTCCCTGCCACGTGCAGCTTGAATCATTTTAAACATAATCAAACAAAGTTAAATGTTAACATATTGTTACATCATGTGTTAAGGTATCAAACACATTTGTCATATTTCATGTTGCAACTTGTGATCCAGACACACTCCTAAACTATATTGCTACATGGCACATGCATTGATTAAGAGATGGAGCTGCAGGACATTAGGAGAAGGAATAGGTCAGCTATTCCACTAAAGCACTGTGTAGCTATTGGAATATTAAATTATAAAGGTACAATTTAATATAAGGGACTTGATCTTGAACTTTCAAGCTCCCTGCATCTATCCAATCTATCTTATACAACTGATACATATGACCACATTTCATGTAAAAAAGATAAATGATCTCCAATATATGTATTTCATGCTGAACCAGCACTCATCAGTTGATCCAAAGCATCAACTATCAATTCCTCCTATATAATTAAATGGACATATTAAGGTCCTATGTGTGAGGGGTCAAATTAACTTGAAGGTCAACATGGGTATGACAATAATGTTGGCATTAACAATGGCTTTGACCATTTCCTCCACGGATTTTCAATGAAATGGATGGCTGAAGAGTTAGCAAGTGGATAAAATTGAAGTTTGTCCATTAAATTTTAAAGATTTGCTATCTTAATATAAACTGGACACTGACTGTATGTGAGTGCAGAAGGTGGTGATCTGGACCAGCTGATGAGTGCTGTTTCAGCATGAAATACATACATTGGACACCATTTATCTTTTTCATATGTATGTGGTCATTTGAATCAATTGTGTAAGATATGTTGGATAGATGTATGAAGCATGAAAATTCAAAATCAACTCCCTTATATTATGTTAAGTTTACAAAAAAAAAATCAAGTCAGATGTCACATGATCTAATTTAATAAGCTTGTTGTATTTATTTTGCAAGCTCTATATGTAACATAGGGTTAAGTTTAATATAGATAATATACATATATTTATATATACATACAATTTTTTAATAAAATCTTATTTATACTTAAAGCTTACAGTTAATTGTTCTTTTCATGTATTTCAGTGATTAATGATAATTAACTTGTTCTTACCTACAACTTTTAATAAATTCCTGCTAGTAACATTTTTACATACATTATACATATGAATTGCGCTTCCATCCACTTGAAAAATAATGGCATCAGTTTCATTATATAGACAAAACATACTTTTACAGAGAATAATATATATATTTAATCTTGAACTTAAATTATATAAAATCATATAAATATTAAAAAAGAATTATATGCGATTAAGATAGTTTAATAATGTACACTAAGCAAAATAAGAAATTTCTAAGTCTGTTATGCAAAAATATAAGTGTCGTCTTGCATTGATGGTCGAGAAGTCAGCGCGACTGCCTTGCACTTGCAGGCAGTTGCCCGGGTTGCGGGTTCGCGTCCCGGCCGATGCTATGACACTTAAAAATATATATATATGTGTCCATAACTGGCTACAAAGAGGCAATATTTTTAATCCAAGTTTTAAAACTAGTATTGAAAATTTTGTATAAATGAACTTAAAAGATAAACAACATATCAATTAGAAATATATCACTAAAGGAATGATTGTTCTTAATTATATGAAAATTTATTGTTCCGGAGTTCCAAATTGATGGAATGGAGCCATGGTCCATGAACTTTCATTTTCTGGAGTTTAACATTGTTTTTTAACATGGTGTAAAAAAAAAAAAAAATGTATATCCAAAAAATGATTTAGTTTGTAATGATTTTTGCATTCAAACTTATCCAAATCCTGAACTCTTAACTATTAATAATAATTATCACTTTTAATAATAATAAGCTAAAAGAGTTCAAAAAGATTAAAATAGGGCATTTAAAATTATCTTCCCCTCCCCATTCCTCTATAAACAACACCAAAATATGACAAAATCAAAATTAATTTTCTATATACTTTTCTTCTTTTTGATTTGCACAAAATTTTTAGTGTACAAATATACTTTACAGGTGTGTATTTTTTAACCAAACATTTAGTCACACCATTCTTTCAAAAAGAACTATAGGGCTTGGACTAACGAAACACATTTGATTAACCAAAATGCTTCTTAGGAACCTTTAGCATACATCCCTTCCCTGCCCTCTGTCTGTGACCATATGTTTGAAATAGCAGTTTAGTATTATTTATCAATAAATTCACATGTGTAGTCTGACTAAAAAAAAAAGGTTGCATTTGTAAGGATCAGGAAGAAGGACAAACATATATGTGATATACAAACTCTAGCATGTGATTGGACAAGATTTGTCTACCAAGAGTTTTAATATAAAAATAATATTATAGTTAAGCATCCGTTCTCCTCAGCAGAAATTCAATATGTGATATGATGTACTGTAGCTTCTCCTTAAACGAAGTCTAAAATCTCTCAGCAATTATGCCCACCTGTTAGTCACTTTATTTTCCATTCCCCAGTCTAAGTTTTCCCATATTCTGTTCTACCCCATTTCCACAACATAATCTTTATCAACCCCATGGCCTTTATATCTAAATCCCTCTTATTTTTTCCCAAACCCAGCATAAAAACCACTAATCACTAATCCACTTTCTGTATAATCACTTTTTTCATATTTATTCTTTCATAACTTCATTATATGTGCCCTTTCTGTTTAAAGCATTTACATTCAATTAACAGATGCCTTATAATTTCTATTCCTTCCTTACATAATTTACAGACTAAATCACTCATATTTTTCCATTTACATGTATATTCTCTTGTTGCTAAAGATCCTGTTCGAATATGTGATGTGATGTATTATGGCTTCTCCTTAAACGAAGTCAAGAATATCTCAGCAATTATGCCCAGATAAACCTGTTAGCCACTTTCTTTTACATTCCCCACTCTAAATTTACCCATAATCTGCTCTATCCCATTTCCACAACATTATTTTTGTCAACTCTATAACCTTTATATCTAAATCCTCCTTATCTTTTCCCAAACCCAGCATAAAAACCAATAATTCACTTTCTGTATAATCACTCTTTTCATATTTATTTTTCCACAACTTTATTATATGTACCCTTTCTGTTTTCAAACATTTACATTCAATTAACAAATGCCTAATATTTTCAATTCCTTCCTTACATAATTTACAAAATAAATCACCCATATTTTCCCTTTTACATGTATTTTCTTTTGTAGCTAAAGATCCCGTTCGAGCCTTAAACAATAAACTACTTTCCTTACTATTATCATAAATTAACTCACACCTAATATTCTGTTTATTTCTATATATATTTAAACTCTTTTTACTCTCCATACTATTTCTCCATCTCTCTAACTCCCTAGTCTTTATTAATAAATTTATTCTTTTATCCCATTCCTTACTACTATAACACTCAATAATCCTCTTAACACAATCATCCCATCTTTTGTACAAATATACTGATATAAATTCTTTATCCAAATCTTTTGCATAGCGCATTACCTTTCTCACCCATCTTGTTACCTGCCCTTTACTCATAACCCAATTAAATACTATTTTAGTGGAAGCCTTAATAATCAATTGATGTTCGCAACTTTTGTGTTTAATCTCAAATCAATGGAATATGTAATGGCAAAATAATAGAAGATCATAACATTAAAAATCTAGGATATTGCTTTTAATAGTGGCAGGATTATATACTGAAGGGAACTACTTTAAAATAATTACAGTCATTTTTTTATATACTTAACTTTGTTTGTCTGGATTGAATCTTCTTATCTACTTCCCAATTTCTCATTCAGCTGAAACTTCACATACCTCTGCATAACCAATGACAATGATTTTTTTTAGAGTTTGCAAGCAATTTTAGCAGAACAAAGTTAAATTTTAATTGTGCATGTGCTAATGATATTTAGCAGCAGTCCATATAATTTAAAAATTGAACGATTAATTGAAAACTGATTTCAATAATTTAGTGCTACATATATAAAACTACAAAATATAAAATAAAATAAATGCTTTTATTCATATAAATTCACTAAAAAATAAAAAAATGAAATTTCTTTGATTCCACAAATAAATTCATGGTAGAGAATAACTAATTCACAACTCAGATTCCCCCCAAAAAAATCATGTTAATATAAAGCCATATTTTGTATCAATGCCTAAATTTAATTTTGTGAATTATGTATTCATTAGATTAAAAATGTAATTAGTGGAAATTTGACACAGACTTTTTTAAGCTCCTTTCAGCTATCTACTTCCCTTTTATAACCAATACACATGACCACATACGTGTGAAAAAGATAAATGATTGCCAATATGCATATTTCATGCTGAATCAGCACTCACCAGTTGGTACAGATCATCAACATGGGTATGACAATATTGGCATCAACAAGGGCTTTAAGCATTCCATCATCAGATTTTCATAATATGAATAGCTGAAGAGTTAGAAAGTAGAGAAAATTGAAGCCTGTCCATTAAAGTTTGAAGATTTGCTATCTTAATATAAACTGAGCACTTATTATATATGTGTATGGGAGAGGATGATCTGGACCAACTGAGGAGTGCTGGTTCAGCATGAAATATGTATATGAAAGATCATTTATTGCATATATATCACGAATATTGGTTATATAAGGTGGAGGATCTAGTTGAAGGGAGCTTAAAAGTCTGTGTTCAAATCCCCTCTAATTCTATCTAGAGTTAAATATATACATTATACTTGTATTCAGATATTATAGATTTAAAGTGATACCTTTTTTTCTCATGAATATATTGAAATGAAGAGAAGAATGTGGGGAATTATTCACAAGTTTATTTTAAATGACTTGTGAATTATTATAGTAATATTTTTAATTTAGTTATTCTGCCTCATGTTTTCATGTATGAAAATTGGGAAAAAAAAAATATTTTACTTTTTATAACCTTATATATTTTTTAATTTTATAAAAAAAAAATTAAAAAACCTGTAAATATCACCATATTCAGTTTTGTTTGAATCTAATGTGAAAATAGGATTAGAATCAAATAGGTGAGTCATCCATTAAAACGGCTTTTCTGGAATTAAGCATATTGACTATTTATTAAAAAAATATTCATATTAAATTTATTATCTTTTTCAGCAGTAATAAAACACTACAAAACAGAGTTTAATAATGTGCCCAGAAGAACCTCAATTCATTACAAAATAAATTCCAGATGTATATGCTTCACTGTTACTTGGTATTTTGGCACAGGATTTTTCCTCAAATTGATTCCTAATTATTATCGCATAGTCATGGAGCTTTTAGATTATCAAAAAAAAAAGGCAACATATGTATATCTTTTTCAATGGTAAACTTTTTAGTATAATT